>QVIK01000774.1:0-22924 GCA_003957845.1 Oidium heveae | reverse complement strand
TCTTTAAATCAGACTAAAATCATGCTGTCACTGTCAAGGTATCCCTGCATAACTTCATGACATATCATCTAATTTTGCTATGCACAACAATGAGGATTAATGTAATTGGCTAGGCGCAAGGAGTTTGGACATACCCTGTATTATTATTGTTATCATCACGAACCAACTTGATAGTTTTATATACTGAGGCGGGCCTTAGAGTTAGAAAGCAGTTAATCTTATTTTCCTATTTACTTCTATCTAATTGCTTCCCAATAATATATATAGTGTATTATTTTTAACAGCGATGAAAGTATCTATATGTTATAGGACTGAAGCTACTATGTCTAGATGCCTTAGGTTAAACCTAAGGCGATACATTATTTATTTAATTTTAACTATAGGACTGAATATGGTAATAAAGGGTAAGGCTAGGAAATCGTCAGGCTGTGAATTATTTTCTTGTATATATTCTGGTGCAATTGCACCTCTAGACAGTTAGATAAATATCATTCGTTATTACTTGACTTCAAGTTTAAACTATCCCTACGTCTCAGGTCAATTCCCTGACATTAATATTTATCTCTTCTATTAAAATTGTAAAAAAAGAATTAGGAGGTAGCTCGTAAGGAGTCACTTTTGCTGTCGCTCACAAAGAGCTCATACCGCTGTCACTCGAAAGGAGTAGAATACGTTGTGTTAGTTGAAGGTATTTTTGTTAAATCGAGTTTGTGATATATTTTAAATAATAAATATATATATATATATATATATATGAGTTATAGTTACCCTCATTTAGATACTGATAGTGATATTGAGCTTGGGGACGCCGAAATTCAGGATTGTGGAACTTATTACTCAGGAAACGAAGCAGTGTCTGAGTTAGAAGACCAGATGATGGCCATGATAGCTAGCATGGCTGGAAGAATGGAAAGCCAAGAAAAAGAATTAAGAAGCCAGGCTTCAGTAATTAAAAAGCAAGCTGAGACAATAGAGACCCTCCAAGCTCGAAATGATGTGGACAAAAAAGATGAGTTGAGGAACGAAAAAATGGACATTGATCAACCATCTAATCTGGTTCATCATAGGCCCCATCATCGCACTAGCGATTTAAGGCAGTTCAATGGAGACAGAAGCGAATGGATTTCATGGAGGACTGAAGCACATACCAAGCTGCGTATCGACGGTATAGCAATTGGGGATAGTCTTGACCAATTTGGTTATTTGTACATGCACATGTCTGCCACAGCCCAAAAGCGAATACAACAGTGGTACAATTTGCGTTTAAAATTGGGAACTGACTGTACACCAGCAGCTTTCTTGGAACGTGCCGAAGCAACCTTTGGTGACCCAAACGAAGAAAAAAATGCTTTGACGTTACTCGGCACCTTGAAGCAAAAACAAAATGAATCGTTTTCGGACTTCATAACAAAATCTGAAGAAGTTTTAGCTCAGGCAGGAAGAGAAGGCTGGCCAATGAAACTTCAAGTAGACGCCTTGGAGAAGGCCTTGAATAGGGAGATGCAGTCAAGAATGTTCTCGTATCCTCTTCCAGACCCATCTCATAATACATACCGTGGCGCATGTTTAACAATTGACGCGACGCGAAACTTCAGGCTATGAAAGCATGGGACCCACGAAGCTCAAGCTCTAATGTATTGAATAAGGCAAACAATTATGAGCTGGTTCTTTGAGGGGCAATGGACGTTCAGTGGCAGGACAGCGTGCTTTATGGGTATCTGGAGAGGAGAGAGAAAGACGTCGGCAGGCAGGATTATGTCTGAGGTGTGGAAGCAGTAATCATATTGNGAGGGGCAATGGACGTTCAGTGGTAGGACAGCGTGCTTTATGGGTATCTGGAGAGGAGAGAGAAAGACGTCGGCAGGCAGGATTATGTCTGAGGTGTGGAAGCAGTAATCATATTGTAAAAGGATGCAAATTTCGGCCTGCAGAAAATCCAAATAGTGATGAGAAATTAGTTGTTACTGCACTACATGAGCCTAATGAAATTGAGAACCATCCAGAGCGGTTAGCAATTGAAGCTGCTTCGTGGGAGCAGGGAAATGTATAGCTCTTGACAAAAAGGCGCAGCCAGGAGCAAAATAAAAATGTAGTTAATGTTAATCGAAATATTTCCTCAACTACATTTTGCGCATTAATTAAGGAAACTTTGGAAGCAGTTGGTCGTTCTAGGTGGTTGACAAAGCTGGATGTTAGCTCAGCCTTTCATCGAATTGGAATTGCACCGGGAGAAGAATGGAAAACAGCTATGCGGACAAGATATGGGACATATGAGTGGCTAGTAACTCCTTTTGGCTTGAGTGGTGGCCCAGCCACGTTTCAACGTTACATAAACTCTATTTTGCAGCCATATTTAGACGAGTTTTGTACAGCATATATAGATGATGTTTTAATTTTTACCAATGACTCATAAGTTGACCACCAAAAGAAAGTTCAACTAATCGTGAAGAAACTGATGGATGCAGGTCTGACTATTGATATTAAGAAGTGTGCATTCGAGGCAAAAAGTGTAAATTATCTTGGTTATATTGTTGACGCAGGAAAGGGTTTACGAATGGACCCAGCTAAAATCCAAGCTATTTTAGACTGGAAAGCACCAACAACAGTTCGTGGAATTCGTGGATTCCTGGGGTTTGCAAATTACAACCGAGTTTTTATACCTACTTACTCCAGTATTGCGCACCCATTAACTCAATTAACAAAAAAAGGAGTAAAATATGAGTGGACAAATGACTGTCAGATAGCATTTGACAATTTAAACAACTGTTTTATGAGAGACCCTGTCCTTGCACCATTTAATCCAGAGGCACCTACACGAATTGAGCCAGATGCAAGCAAATGGGCAATCGGTGGAATATTATCACAGTGCCAGAATCGCTCTTATATGGATCAAGATGATGAAGACGCTTTGGCGACCAGTCGCCTTCTTTTCACGTAAAAATGCTCCTGCAGAGTGTAACTACGATATTCATGATAAAGAACTCTTGGCTATTGGTCGATGTGTTGATGAATGGGACTCAGACTTGCGAAGTCTAGCAGATCCTTGTAGAATCATAACAGATCACAAGAATCTAGAAGTCTTTACTCGGGTAAAGACAAAACTCTTAAATGAGCGTCAGGTGAGGTGGCAGGGGAAGTTATCACGCCATCGATATCGTATTTAATATCGCCCTGGATCCCACCAAATTCTAGCCGATGCACTTTCACGTCGTGACCAAGATATGCCAGAAGGGGAGAAAGATGAAAGAATCAATTGCCTAAGAAGATTGCTTATTCCACCAGACTTAATTGTCTCGCCAGCTCAAACTAATTCAGATAGAGTATTTGAGAATGAGGAATTACAGGATCTATGGCGAAGAGCATTGCGAGAAGATAATGCATATCATGATATCTATGAAGCAGTAAAACGTGGTGATCGCAAGCTTCCAATAACTATAAAACATGTACAAATCTCTGAATGTACAATAGGAAGTAACGATGAAATTTTGAGATTTCGCGGTCGTATATGGATTCCAGAATTTGAGCCTTTAAGGACTCGTTTGATACAGGAAGCTCACGATTCACCTCTATCAGGGCACCCAGGTCGGGACGAAACATACAGAATTATGGTTCGACAATGGTTTTGGCCTGGTCTTTCACAGGAAGTGCGGAGGTTTATCCGAAATTGTGATATTTGTGGCGATGCAACTGTGTGGCGCAATAAAAAGCAAGGACTTCTCAAACCACTTTCTGTACCTGTAAGAATTTTGAGTGAAATAACCATCGACTTCATAACTGGACTTCCATCGTCAAAAGGTTGCACAACAATACAAGTTATTACAGATCGACTGAGTAAAACTAAATCGTATGAAGCGGTTAAGGATGGTGGCTTAACAGCAGAGGAATCAGCAACAAGATTTATAAATCGACACGTAAGATATCATGGATTTCCTAAAAGCATTGTTAGTGATAGAGGAGTCCAGTGGGCTAATGCCTTTTGGAAGCGGGTTTGTGAGCTAACAGGAATGAAGAGATGCCTCTCTACAGCATATCATCCCGAAACTGATGGGGCTACAGAAAGAGAGAATCAAGAATTAGAAAGATATATGAGGTGTTTCGTTTCTTATAGCCAAGAAAATTGGGCTGATGTCTTGCCGATTGCAGAGCTGGCTGCAAACAGTAGATGTAGTGCATCAACTGGATTTAGTCCGTTCTTTTTAACTCATGGTTATGAATTAGAGCCAATAGAATTGCATGAGGAAATTCAATTAAGTGAAAATACGTTGAGTCCAAAAGCACGAGCAGAGATGTTAATGTTGAAATTACGAGAAGCAAGACAGATGTCGGAAGCAGCTATGGTCTCTGCACAACAAGCGCAAGAACAAGAAGCTAATAGACATCGATCACCTGCACCACAATATAAAGTTGGAGATAGAGTACGGCTGAATTTACGAAACATAAGAACAGATCGTCCATGCAAAAAGTTTGACTGGATACATGGTAAATACACAGTAACGGAAGTAATTAGTAGTCACTCTTATCGATTAGATGTACCAAGAGCTATACACAACGTTTTCCATGTATGGCTCTTAAGACCAGTATCGAATGATCCGTTACCCTCGCAAAGTCAGACCGACCACCAGCCACCAGCTATATTAAGCGACGCGGGTGAGGAAGAATGGGGCATCGAAAAGATTCTTGACATTAGGATTCAAGGACGAAGTAGAAGATGTCGTAAAGAAGCACTTGTAAAGTGGACAGGATTTCAAGTGCCAACTTGGGAACCATACGAAAACGTGCAAGATACGGCGGCGATGGAAAGATATGAATCAATCACAAATTATAATACATTAAATACATGATTGAAGATTATAAAATCTGAAAAATCTTAAGGGGGGGAGGGGGTAATGTTATAGGACTGAAGCCACTATGTCTAGATGCCTTAGGTTAAACCTAAGGAGATACATTATTTATTTAATTTTAACTATAGGACTGAATATGGTAATAAAGGGTAAGGCTAGGAAATCGTCAGGCTGTGAATTATTTTCTTGTATATATTCTGGTGCAATTGCACCTCTAGATAGTTAGATAAATATCATTCGTTATTACTTGACTTCAAGTTTAAACTATCCCTACGTCTCAGGTCAATTCCCTGACACTATATAGAATATTTGGTGAATCTCTGAAGGATCTTAGAGAGTACTAGAGGGAACTGGAGGGACTGAAGGGAACTAAAGGCTGAACAGGAGGTAATTTTGAACAGATGTTTTAGACAAATAACTAAGCGTGAAGAACCTATCTAAAGTGAGCTATACTTAAATATATAAAAATATATATATATATAGCTTTTTCTACATGGTTCAAGATGTTTTTACTCGAACTGTACAAGCTAAACACTCGTAAAGAAATAAATAAAAAAGTCTCAGCAAAGGTAAGACTGGGAGTTGCGTAAGTCTGGAAATATAATGGTGCATAAAACTAAAAATAGAATGATGTGCCTGCCGGTAAAAATAGATATTTGTTTTTGTCCTAGCGAGAATAGACAATATGGAAAATTTGGATGGTAGTGATTGGAATTCCCATATCTTAAGCAACGGTTTGCTTCTAGACTTGAGATTAGTACTTTCTTTGATACAAATCGTGCTCGTGGTCTTTGATTTCGCTGATCATTTACTCTTCCTTGATTATTGCTAGGTGGGGTCCAGTCCATTAGAGTTGGCGCAATGATCTGTGCTGGTGGTTCAGGTAGGCATGGTTGGATTAGGCTTACATGACGCCTTCCACTCAAGATTTCTTCCTTTGCGACAGCAGCAGCGGCAGTCTACATTTCTGTAACAAGTTCTTCGTTAAAGGGAAAAATGTGCTAAAATAGATGCTAAGTGACGTTCGTAGGAACATAACCCTGATGGAATCTTCAAAAGAGACTCCGCCTCTATTAGCCAGTTCTTTCTCAAATTTAGAGAAGAAATTTGCGAAAGACTCTCTTTCCTGTTGTTGCATAGTTTAAAAATTACTCAAGGCTTTCACCTGTGCTGCAGGATCATCGTATAATCGCTCTAGTTCATTTAGAAGGCCTTCGTAAGTTGCTTTTCCCATCGCTATGTTTTGCGACACCCATGGTGTTACATTTTTTGCAGCGTTATCTTTTAATTTATTGAATACAGCATAAAATTGGACTTCGTGATTGTTCCCACTGGACTTAGATTTTCTTCTAGCTCATATTTGCCATGTAGACCATAGTGACCGATCCGCCCCTGTAAATTCGAAAAGATCAACTTTATTTGCCTTTGAGGAGTTGGTAGCATTAGAAGACTCGGATGACTTAATTACGATATTCTCCTTGGCTGATACTAAATTTCAAAGGACTTATTCACTATCTTGTCTTATGGACGCGCTTTCTTTTCCTTAATTCTGAATTGTCAACGAAATTTCTTGAAGAGTCCTAAGAAAGCGATTCATCATAGTATCTGCTTGACTCTGTCTAGATTGAATCGTTGGTTCCGATTCCTCTATGTTAACTATATTTTACTCTATTGTATGTCGTGTATCGTGAAACTTATACTTTAAACTATTGTGATATCTTTTCGAAAAATCTTTGCATAGAGTTCGTGCGTAGATTTGACATGGTCTTAGTTTATAAAAAATTTAGATACTCTCTAAATAATTGATGTTAAGGAGAGATGAATTATAATTTTAGAGGAATTCAAATTGATTAAGCAAAATTTTGAAATATAATTCATCTCATAGAAGAAATCTAATTAACAAGGATTTCTTCTCATCCTAAAGCTATTACCAAGACGGAAATTATATATGCCGAGTCGTGCAATTGAGTGTTTGGTGAGTGCATTAGTTTAGCAGTTCACAATTGTTACTGATTGTGTTGACTAAGTGTAATTCAATGCTCGTTCAAAGGTATCCAGAATGTATACATTTACAGAATCGGTTGCAAGTAAGCATTTGCAAAGAACCATTCTTAAAAGTTTTGGTGCCCTAATGTATCGAGGATCGGCAAGTTCATCAATTGAATCATCAAGTTAAGTCTATATAAAAGTAACAGCAATTTAGTATTGTTCGTAGGTTGCAATGTTGGAGTCTGGTAGTTCTGATGTTGTTAGTGGTGTAGTATCTTAGTCTTCTGTATTGCTGTGATGATTTTCTAAATCATAAATTATGGCACTACTTCCTTGTCTTGGTGGAGTAGCAATTGTCTGAGTCGGCTTTAATAGTTTATCACTCGTTGGTGCGGTTACTGTAAATTTTGAAATCAGGAGATCTCGACTACGAAACACATGTCGAATTATTGAATCAGACTTTATAGATATTCTGAGTCATATCCAACCAAGTAACAAATAGTCAACTGCTTGTCATATTTTCCAGTTACTTTGCCAATTTTGTGATTATAGCAAGTAGATTCAATGACTCAGAGTTACTCCAGGAAAGGACGTCGATTAAAAGCCATCTCATGAGATGATTTAATATCTTTGTTCGCACTTTTCGGTAGTTAATTCTTGATATGGCAGGCTATTGCCACAAGCTCAGGCCAGAGTTGTTTGTCGAGGTTGGTCGTATCATCAAGGATACATCTTGTTGTATTAAATAAGCTGCAGTTCATACGCTCAGGCACATCGTTCTACTCTGGCGTGTAAGGCACGGTATATCTCATTTGAAATTCTTCTTTCTGAGAAAGTGTCTCTCACTTATTGCTGGAATATTCGCTACCATTGTCGCAATGAAAAATCGCGAATATCTGGTTGAATTGAATTTCAACAGTCTTTTAGAACGCTTCGAAAATGTCCAGGCATCTGGACTTTTCAGCACATGGAAACACCTGGGAGAATCGACTGTAATTATCTGTGAAGGTAATGTCACATACTGCCTCCCAGCGATGTTGGAGTGATGGGGCCAGCTAAGTCTGAATATATCTTTTATAACATTCGATTTGCTTCGGCAACAGGATTCCTTAGGATGGTAAATGTTGATTTATTTTTTAAACAAGTTTCGAATATAAACTTTCCAAAAGAATCTATGAATAACTTAATGGGATCTTTTGGTATATAATCAGAACTGATATGTATGATGTTGGCGTGATAGGTACAGCAAGATTTGAATGTAACTTCTCTAACGGTCGTCTAACCTCATATGTTAAGATACTTTGTTGCTAGCAAATCAAGCAGTAAAAATAGACTGTTGCAATTTTTAGATCTAGTTTTAACAGGCATAATCAACTGTAGCAAAAAGCTGCTTGCCATCATTCGAAAAGTTAAGATGTGGAGTTCTCCAATAATATTTTAAAATTTTCATGAACCATTGTAATCCAAAGATAAGTATATTACCTTTTAAATGTATATCTACAAATTGTGAAATGTCAAAAAGACCATATACAATCCTTACTGTCGATAAATGTGAGTAATAGTTAGGGGTGCAACGGAGTAGTGGAATGCTCAAACACCCCATTGTAGTCTTGTAGATTCTATGCGTAGATCACAAGAACAGATCTCTCTACAACACGCATTTATAGATTATACTGCTGAAGATGAGGTCATCTTAATATCACCTCTACATTTCAAAATGCGATATGTTTGCTAATAGCAATCCTCTAAGATTAAGCGATCTTTCGTTCAGAATCAGGATACAGCATTAAAGCATATTGATTATTTACCCATACCACCGCGCTCTGTTGCGGAAAATATATATCTGATTTTGCATACATGTTTCGATTCAAGTCTATCCAGATATGCTTGCAGGTTAAATTTGATAGGATTCTCAACATTAAAATCGGGAAATTTAATAGTAATTGAAATCGAATTTCAGATAATTATCGATTATAATGATCAAATAGGAACATCCGCAAATGTGGAAAGATGGCTCCAGGAGTAAGTTATCAGACTATTCTTAACATACTGAACTAATTTGAATTAGTATAGAAATTCCACTCGCCGACAAAATCGGTCTGGACTAATCGATCATGATATTTTCGAAGGTCTTCCTGTTCGTCAGTGGCGGCGTGGTCTAGTAACAGTCGAGCCTTCAACTGCATCAGAAAACTCTACCCAGCAAAACAATATATGGGCTATTGAGCTTCCACATGGAATGCCCAAAGACTCACATCTTTTACCCCAGCACAGTCAAGATCTATTACGAGCAGCTCGGTCTGGGAAAATATATAAACGTCATCCTGGTCCTGTATCAATGGAAGAAGACGAAGCTGATTCCGAAATCGTTGCTGGGGATAAGGTAGAAAAGAAAGATGAGCCCCCACAAGATAACAGCTTTGTGGCAAAAGCATGGAAGCAGGTACCTAGACATCTAGAAGAACCAGATATCGAATTATTAGCAAAAAGAAGGAAAGGACTAATAACAGCTACTAAAATTGCAACTTTGTCAACTGGACCCTCTTTAATAAAAACAATTGTTAAAAAAGTCGATGCTGTGGGCAATGAGTATGTTCAAGAAATATTTGTTCCTCAAGTTAAGCAGGCTGATGGAGAAGTGACTTCAAATCCAAGCTTGACGGCAGAAGGATACATCGCTCAAAACCAGTCTCCTCTTCCAAAGAGAAAGGGCCCATTTAGGAAAAAGTTAAAACCTGTGGGTCGAGGAAGGAAGAAAAAATTATTACCCCCTCTAAGTAACCCAAATGATTCAAACATGGGGCTTGCATCGAATATTCAGTTTAATGATGTAAGTTCGGCATTTTTCATTCGTTTTTGTAAGGCTCTTGACTGATATAGTAGGGGACTACATCTGAAAGTTTTGCAAAATCGATGTTGGCAAGCGGTGAAGATACGGAAATTGGTGAAGAATACGTCGGCAACTCAGAGGATGGTGAAGTAGATGATGTAGATGAAAACGAGGAAGTAGAAGAATTAATTGAGAACCAAAGCATACCAATTTCAGCTTCAAAGGCTATGCCTGACGTCAAAGCACAAGAAAATTTGACAACAGAGACTGGTAATCAATATACATTATCAGCTAATCACGAGAAAATAGTTATCGATAATGGATTAGAAAATGAAAGTAAAGACAAACTCAATCCAAACTCATCATCTACATTACAGACTGCGAATATAATTTCTCAAGTAACAGAGACTAACACTAAGAGTAAAACGGCTATTGGGGATGTAGGCAATATTGAAACTATAATACCAACGGAATCTCAACAAGTTCAACACGAGACAGCATCTCTTGTCCAAGCTATACCATTGCACGTAACCATACTGGACAATACAGTCAAACATGAAGAAGTTTTAGACCAAAAAACGAGAGAGAACTATACCGAAAAAGATTCTGAGAAAGGAAATTCTGCTTTCAACTCCGAAGCTCAGTTGGTTCACGAAGCCCCTACTATTACTTCAAAACCTACATCTGACCTACCAGACCCCAAATTTGGTCAACTTGGAGATACTTTATCCACAGAAATAGAGAAGTAAAAACTCCGACATTTCAGATTTATCTACAAGTTTTTAAATAAAACAAATCTATCAAGCTAATTAATTGGACTTAATGATAATGAAGGCTACACTTGAAAATATGGAAAGCTTTATAATTCACAATAGATGAATTACTAAAAAATATATTCGACAAAATTTTTCTATGCGGTTCGCTAGTTTTAGGACTTCTGAAAAGATGTAATATTAAACAAGTTGTGGCATGTGGTGATGGTGTCATGTAGATAGGTAGATTATTGTTGGGCATTAATTATTACTTCACCTCTGAAGAAAAATTTGAATTAAGACAGAAGTTTCTGGTATGTGATATGATTATCTTTCTCCTTTGTACATTGTCAGGTTAAGCTCTTTTGATTTGCGTCAAACTAGTTATCTAACATCTAAAGATATAACATGAAATAAAATTCAATTTTGAACAACTTCGCAATCATATTCCTTTACATATCTATATTAATTCATCGCGAGAAATCTACCAATCTTCAGTCAATTATCATTACTTATAATAGATTTAACAATAAATATCAAAACACTTCGACGAACAGTCTAGATATCCGCATGATACGTTAAAGTCGTGGAGAACGAAGAGGAAATTGTGGGAAAAATTTCCGCTCCTTGGTGGCAGGAGTTCCAGATCATATGGTGTCAAGCTCCAGCACTGTAAGTGTTGATGAGCCAAATTAGGGCACATGAAGTTAGATATATAGATTACGTCATAAAATAGAGAAATAATCTCAGATTTATAAAATTTTGATTTGATTTAGTATTATAGGTGTTAAAGTATTACTAATTTAGATTTATGCGAGACGGTAAATCCTTACTTAAGCGAAATGACTCCTTTAGCCTTGTTCTAGAATTAGGAATATATAAGATGGAAGATAAAGAAGGCGAAAATGGGGAAAGGGGATGGTGAAAGTGCGAGACATAAGGTAGCTAATTCGAAAGCCCTTAAACATAGATACTTATTTATATATACATACATTCATATATATTTCTTTTAAATATAAATCATCATAGGTCATTAATTTTATCAATAGGAAGACTCAGAGTTCATCTCTGAGTCCCTCTAATTTATTTAGCTGGCTGCTAATACCTTCCAAACGCAACCAAATCCGAGTATCAAATTAAGAAAGCTGGGTGTCAGCAAATTAGATCTCTTTTTATTTTCTTCAATGATATCTAGATTAACTTAAGCCCAAGATCACGACTTTACAAAAAAAGTAAAAAAAAATTTTATGTGTATATGCATATGTGTAAGGATTCATGCAACTTTTCATTTTTTACTATCTCAATAGTACAACTTCTTGACTGACCTGACCGTACTAATATACATGTTAACTAACTCCAATCTCCAGGAAGAATAAGATTTTTTTGTATTAAAAAGAGAGAACAAATACTCTGTTATTATTGTAGTCCCAAAAGCTATTCTCAGGTAATAGTAGTGGGTCTTTACATTTAAAGGTTTCCTGACCCTCAACAAACAGAAAGTACATTCCATCCACCCAAAATAACGCCAATTTTCTTCTTGCGAGAAATAATCGCCAGCATAAAATCATCAAAAAATCTCGTTACCTCATTCAAATCATCATTTCATCTGCCGTGATTACGTCAACCTAAAGTCTTTTCTTTCTTCCATTTCCGCCTTAAACCAGAGTTAAGGTATTACCTCAACGAGGATTATGTAAATTTTTAGCCCGTGCTTTATACTGTAAAAAAACGAATGTGCATGATGTACGAAAAGTATATCTTTTACCAGTGGTAGCATACCTGTGCTTCAGATAGATATGATCTTCGCTAAATATGACATAAATGCTACTCTTCTTTAAATATAATTATTGCTGCACATAACGTAGGAATCGGTTCGTTCTCCAGTTTTCATACAAAATCTTCCAGCAAACTTCTCGAAGTTCTTCGCGCCACTCGTAAAATACCATGTTTTTTAAATTTATAAAGTCACAATGTTCGTCATTCAATGGGTTTGCCAACCCCCATGGAAAACGGCGGCCAATAATATCAGGCTCGTATAGATCGGGACTTATAATGGAGAAGGGAAGTGCATAGTTTTCTAAATAATGGGCTGGCTTATCTGTATGGTTAGATGATTTTCTGGAGGTTTTTGGAGACTTTGTTGTCGATGTATCCATCTCGTAATTCATAGGAGATCTAATATCATTATGGGTCTCGACATCGGGCCCCATATCAGTTTTATTTGAAAATTTATGTGCATCGTTATCATAATCCTCTATCTCAAAAGTATCTAGTGGGTCCAGATTAGCTCTCCAAAGCTTCTCACGAATATATTTCTTGATAAAGGTCATATGGGCAGAGGTTACCATATCTGCCTTCGATATAATTGGCAAAACGATTGCTTTTCCCTGTAGCGCACGGAGAACTTTTATTTCAACATCTTCCTCCATTCTTCCGGCAAGGTCAAAAGTTGAATATTCACTTTTTTCATTTAACCAGTTGTAGTGAAAAGTAGTAGCCTCGAGATTGCTTATGTCTTTTTCAATCATGAGAGGATCAAGAAGAAGGAAGACAACATGAATATGTGTATCCTGAGAATTTATGGGCGCTCGGTTTACTTTTAATTCTTCTCGAAAGGTATTCTCAAATCTGCCTTCAACGAAGGATACAATCTCTCGTAGCTGATTTCCTATGTTCTTTTTTTCTAGACCTTCTGAGTCCCATAATGTCAGATTAATCCGGTCTGTATCAATCGTAGCTTCAACATCATGCTTCTCGAAGCTTCCAATTCTTGGAAAGGGTGGCGCGAAAATATCTTCTCGGAGATTTGACAGTTGTTTAGTTTCCTTCCTTGTTGATGATCCAAGTGTTGACTTAAGAAAATTGAGAAATGATGTCTTGCCGGATGACTTGGTACCTAATATTAGAACACTGATAGAGTATCAGCTATATTTGCATCATCTTCCTATCACTAGAGGAAATAGCTACTTGAATGGAGCTGGGCCCTTCCGTTTTCTTAATCTACGTGGACCCCTATGGCTATTTGACACGCCATTATTCTTGCGGTAACCATCGTCGCATAATTTGCTTTCACTAATTTCAAGTTAGCCTGTTATTTTAAAAAAATAAAATAAATAAATCAACAATGCAGACCTTGCCAAACTTGGTAATTGAATTGTCACATCTTCCACCTCTATGAGAGGTAGCTTAACATCAAAGAAACTTTCATTACAGATAGAAGATTTTTCGGATTTTGAAATGTCTTTTACGTGAAAAGCAGACGGTGGATTTGAATGGAGGGCGATCTTAAGCTGATACTGACGTTCTTTCTCGAGTTCCAACTCCCGAGCGATGGCTTGCTTGTTCTTATTGGATTTAATCTCTGACGATCTGGACCGTCGCAATAACCCGCCCAAGGAAGTGTGGCGAATTATATGTGCATTCGCAATACCTCGAATTAGTGGATCATCCATGCATACTATGCTCTCTTAGTTTATATCCCTAGAATCAACAACAACAGACAGAGATCTAAAAAACGAATAAATAAGAACAAAAAGATGGAAAAAATAATGTCGTATCTTAATATAGAATCAGTAGTCAAGAACTTGTTTCGCTCTTACTAAGCAAATAGGCTTATTGTTGAAATGAAGAATGTAAGAGTTAGTAGTGAATAGTTATGCAGGCGCTGCTAGTGTTAATATCAAAAGCAGTGTAATATTAGATGCCTAAACATAAAAGAGACTGAGGGCCAGTCATAGCCATGCATCAAGTTTCGACATGGATTGTTCAGTCAGAGATCGTCCGCTAGCAGGGGTAGGCTCGGCACGAAGCCGATGTGGAGGAAATTGATCAATTTGACGACGGATAATGATAGAGTTTTGGCCTCGAAGAGAAGCTAACGTTTGGGAAGCAGTTGAAGTAAATAAACGCTAGGGAATAGGCAAGGAAGCCAGGAGATATTGAGGCCTTGATGAGGTCCGACTTGAAATTTGGTCATTATAAGGAGAATGGAGTATCTTTTGGGGGGGGGAGGGATAAGCTGATGACGAAGTCAGGAAAATGTGGAATTTGAAAGATGATAAGAATAAGATAGATTCGGGAGAGGCTGATAGCTGTAGTTTGCTATCATCGCTGTTGTTGTTGTTGCTGTCTTTGTTGACGTTACTGTCATCCATTAACCGGACAACTAAGCCACGAAAATATGCATGGAGACTTTTTCTCTTGTGCATCTATAAATATTCAACGCGCGCTCATTCGCCGCCTTCTTTACCCCGGATTTGTGGCTTCGTAAGGAGGGGGGAGTAAGCAGGGGTAGCGGAGCAAGTAATAATGAGGCAGGCTGGCAACGAACTAGTCACTCACCATTAAGTCGTGCGGTAAACGACATGAGTGAGAGAATCAACGTCAATGGGCGACAAAGCTTATCTTGAAATACGAGGCAATCTAAGACACACAATATTTTATTTTCGAATGACATAATTATTTAAGCAAAAGAACTAACTTTGGAAGGCGAATAGAAGTCAACGTTTAAGGTAACAGGCGGATCCAACTACTGGCTAATAATTAATTACTGACAAGAAATATTCTGACTACAAGCTATCGAAAGACATCCGTGGAACCGTTTTGCGTTATGATGGAGGAGACGCCTTCCTGGTTCATCTCTTGGTGTAATCGGCATTCATTAAGTGAATAGATATTGGCATACAACTAACCACCACTCATTTTCTACTACTTTCGTATTGTGTACATATCTCAGGGAACAATGATGATCTACGGAGCAGCACAGCACAGCGGCATCTCGCCATTATCACTCATCCCATTATTGCCAGTAACTATTTGCAGATGGAGACAAGAAGTGTGACTTTATTGGTAATTAATGTCATTTAATTTGGTGTGACAAAAAATAGCGAATTTCTATTTTTCACAAAAATGAATGGTTGATCGGGTTTTAGGATTTTAAATTTATCAGACCTTCAAATAAGATTTGGTTTCGAGTACATTTGTTTCGACTTCTCTACATAAAGAATTTAATTCTCCTTCATGCCGTCGACCGATCGATCAGTGAAAGGCCGAAACGTATCAATCTTTGAATGGGTGAATGAAAGAAAGAAACGCCAAATATCTATGCCACCATTATTTGTTTTTTTGTTCTTATTTTCTCCATCAACGAACTTCTCATGTTGGTAAGCAGAGAAGAATGAGAATAGGAAATTGGTAAACTAGTGTATTGCAAACTTCTTTGTGCGGGTGCATACGTCGTTTTGTTCTCGCACAAGAAGTTCAGAGGAAACTAACCATTCGGCGGTTACCCGAATAACCAACTGACTCATGGTGATAATCAAGACGTACACAAATAGTACTCTTGTAAATTTGCCCACAATAGCCCTCCCTCTCTTTTCTGCCTAGTTGAGGAACAGACCAACAAGGAATAAATACATCACGGCTTCTTTTCCGAGTTTTCCGATGGTCGAGAAATTAATTAACCTTGTTTCGACCCAAATCCATATTTCTATACATCGAGATCGACAAACGAGCAGATCGACGCGCATGGCGTGAGGTTAATAACGGGACTGCTCAACGAAGGGCATTTATGGCTACTTAAACGTAGGCTTTTAAATGATGTTACTTATGCTGCGCAATTCCAATGTTACGATCACTCAGTCATATGGATACGACTAGGGAAACAATTGAATTGAATATAAACAACGTCAAACTGGAAACACATTATTCCTAGAAAGCCTTAAATTGTTCTAAGATTGTTGATAATTCTAACTTTTGTCTCTCTATCTATTCAACTAAATAATTACACTTCACACCACATTCCTGATAGTAAGATCTTAAGATACTCTGTACTCGTCGGGCACTGAACTCACCGTAAGGTAGAAACTTCAACAATCATATCAATACTTGCATCTTCCCGCAGTACTTACTCAATACGTCGAACTCGTCTTCCTCTCCAAAAATTTGTTATATAGTTTTGAAAAAAGTGAGTTTGCGGGCGAACAACTTGATTACATCCATAATGAACGGGCTGGGAGAGACTCACAAAATCCATAAGGTACATCAAGATAATTGAAGAGAACACTATAAGTTTGGGTCAAATCATTGTTGTGGATGGAGGATTTTAGGGGCCAGAAGTTGTCAAAAATCCATGTCATCAAGACCACTACTATGAGCCCCATTGCTGCTGTCATCAGCTTTTAGCCCCCCATAACCTGGCTCTAAAATAACAAAATCAACTTGACTAAAATACTAGATATACGTAACCTACAGATAATGATTCAAAGTGGGAACTTTTTTTTAAAAAGGATGATTATTGAGGTGATTATAAATAGTTCTGATGTAACTTCAATAATTAATTTATTTTGTCGAGTAATAAATCATTGCTGAATTACAATTTCGTATTTAGGAAGAAAACCGAACTGCTCTGATTTATTTCACTAAGTACGGAGATAATAACTAAGTTTAATATTCAATGGTTTAAACGTTTGCGACGGCGTTTTTATCTCAAGCGGCAGGTAAGTAGGTTGGGAGGGGAAGGGCATAAAAGTGTGACCAAGAGGTACGAATAATTAAAGGTTTTAAATTGTGCAGATTTATGTTCCCGGGAGTGATTGTTGACATGAAACAGGTGGATAGACAGGGGTTGGGATACGGACAGATGAAAGCTAGTTGGCATATGTCTCACCTGCAGATAGTGTGTGTGCGCGTGCGTATGGGGCAAAGTCTCGTTTCAGGGATAAATATACAACGAACGTACCAGACAAGCGGCCGGGACGCTCTGCCAAGACCACTCCAAAATGGGATCAAATTGTCGAACTAGGTTAGATCCACTAATACCAAATATAGCTAGCGCGGCCTACGCTGCATATGTCAGTGGAGTATTTATTGTACTTTATGCAGCAACAACAGATTGCGAAATAATGAATCATGAGACCAGAAAGACTCACATGGAAACGATAGCAACAGAGACACAACCATGTGCAAAAGACACAATTTCGAGGTAATCCAATTTTAACGGCGATGGTAAGATTATTTACATGTAGGTTTTTTTTTAATTTTTTTTTTATATATATATATATATATATGTATACGAAAGTCGAAGGAGAGCGAAGGATAAATAGGAAAATATCATGAAGAGGTCTTAGTAGTCGCACAATTCAAATTTCAATCAATCTTTCATTATAATTAAAAAAAAAAAAAAAAAAAAGTCTTAGGGCGACGATAAGCGCAATCCATAATCTTTATAAACAATAGGAATCTAACACAATTATATCAACTGTTCATAATAATCATAATTATGCACTACTGATAATTGGTGGTCAGAGGATACATACAGTATTTAATTTTATCCATTCTACAGATATCGTAAATTATGAGCAGTCTGCCCGCAGGTTTTCAGGCCTCTCATTTTTTTTTTTTTTTTTTTTTTTTTTTTTTTTAATTTTGCATACTTCACCGCTTGGGGTAATATTTACAGATCGGGTCAGGCCCGGCCGGGACCAATTGGGATTTTGACAGGCTTCGCACTCGAGCGAAAGAGAGCTGGCGCGTTGCATTTCATAGCCTATAAGACAAATGAATGGCAACCTTGCAATCATAACTTTGGCGCGTGCCTTGGATGTGTTGAAAGAAGGGGAAAAAAAAAAAAAAACTCTCATGGAGCAATCTGAGTGAGTTTTAGGAATCACATTGTAACGTAATTTTGTGCTATGTGAATTAAAAACGAAACTTTGTAACTGTGTTCTACCGCGGGCTTTTTGCTCTGGAGTCAGCAGCAACACAAGAGTGGCTCTTGCAATGGGAATGACAGTGGCCGGCGGGTCAAAGTCACATATAATGCACTTCCAATCACGATATAACAATAAAATCTTGCATCCTCACAACTCATTTGCCTAAACTGTGGAAAAAAGGTGCTTGGGAGAAGATTTCGTAGGGACGAAGACGATAGAAGTAAATAAGTTTCATTTAACGTCTAATTAAAGCTAAATACAGCTAGTTCAGCCTCCCAAGGGGCGTAGGACGCGCGGGGTGGAACCTCGCATTTCTGTTAGCCCGAGGGTCGCAACTTTTTAAGCGGGGGGGTGGGGCACCGGCGAAGCCGGCCACCCTAGCGAGTACAAACTTGAA
Organism: Oidium heveae; assembly: GCA_003957845.1. Lineage (NCBI taxonomy): Eukaryota > Fungi > Ascomycota > Leotiomycetes > Helotiales > Erysiphaceae > Oidium > Oidium heveae. The sequence continues at coordinate 4,403 of QVIK01000774.1, read as the reverse complement.
AGAAGTACAGCAATATCAATTTATAATAAAATAATCTAAAAGAAAAAAAAATTGTGTCAACGCGTTGGTGCGGATTCTTTCTTTTTTTGGTGTGTGTGTTTGTGTGTGTGTAAAATTCTATTCATTCCTTCTCTATGCTTCTCCCGTGATAATTATAATTGATTCAGTTTATGTTGATCAATAAAGGGGTGGGGGGGTAGCGCTGATCATAACTTCGTTTTCCGGTAGCAAACTACATCAAATTTGGTTTTCTGTACTCAGTCTGGGAATATTTTTGCACCTTCATTCGTGCTTAGTAGCCACTCGACGGCCTATTGGCCATGTAGTCCTTTTAAGTTTAACGGGGTGAGTTGTCTGCCTTTCCGGCAATAGTAAAAATGCCCTGGAGTCTTTCCGGATCCACCGATGCAGTTATGTTCAGCGTCTTGATGATTAAAGCGTGTATGATACTGTGAAAAGTTCCCGTGTCCAGTACGAGATGCGAGCAAGTGTCCGAAAGCTACTCGAGGGACGACGAAGACGATAGAGACTTGGCTGTCTCAGATATGCGCTGCTGCTACTTACTATTAAGTCACGTGACGAATCACGAGTAGATGTGCACAAAGACGAGACGAGGAGAAAATAGATTGATTCATCCCATACGTTTATGAGACCTGGATTATGGCTATCTTTACGCAGAAGCTCAAGCGCTTCCATCGCTTCACTTCTTTCCGGGAAAAGAAAAAAAAAAGGTAGTGGCTGAGTCCTTGGATGTCCAGGTGATGAGTGACACTCCGTCGTTCGAACGGGCCAAGTTCAGTCCTCATTCAGGGATTCTGGCAGAAAATGAAACGAACTCCGAGAAAATGTAGGAAAATTGCCTCAAGAGAAAAGAAAATTCTCTCAGTGAATGATCTCCAGTACCTAAAATTTCAATGAGATACCGCAACGGACTTCCATGTCTCTGGAAATGAAAACGTTCATGTAAATAGCTGGCAGGCGTCCAGTGATCACTGCTGATCGTGCTAATTGCTCACTGCCAACATTAGATCACAAAAATGACATCGTTAATAGAGCTATCCATGACATTGAAGAGCATATTCCTGTCCGCCGTCCAATCAGGAAAACAAGGTTGCTCAGTTCGATGGCCTTCGGACGATCGTGACTTTGAGCTTGTTCGTTGCCTGTCGCTGTATTGGCGTAAGACTTACCTGTAAGCCCAATCTATCGAGTCCAGAAGAAGCAAAGATTTATCCCAGAGCTGTGAGATTGGCATCAGATGCTTGGTCAATCTAGCCAGAAAGCTCAAGACTTCATTCCTCAAAGCTGCCGCTATGAAAGCATTTAAATCTCGTCGTTACTTTGAATCATACACTAGAACCAAAATCCCGAGACATAGAGTTCATGGCTGCGTGCGGTCTTCTTTCGGTAAGTTGTTCCACATGGATCTAGCGCCTGCTCAAAACACTCAAGCCCCAATGTCTCAGATCCATACAGAAAGCCACGGGGATTGAAATAAAAGATATCAAATATTGAAGATCACTCTTGAATTTGCGGTAACCTCATGGTTGAGGCCTCAAACTATACAGCGGAAATTTCCAGAGCCACTCACCAAGTGTCTTCACGCGTGTGGAAATAAAAACCAAGAGACGAATTAATTTTTACTCTCCTCTGATTTAATTTGTTATTAATTTCAGATTCGGCGGACTAGATCAACATAACTCAATAATTTTCTAAGTAGGTATAAAATATATAAATATATCTTTTTTATACAGTCGTAGTTTGATTATTTAAATGGGTTGCTCTGGGGCACACTAGCCAATAGAGCAATTGATAATTTAACACCTCCGATAATATATGTGGAGAAATGTTAACCACACATTAGTTTTTTACTCTCAGCACCTAACACCCCTGTCCTCGTTATTAGTGATATAGTTATGATTGGTGGTTAACCCCTGTCAGCTCACACTTCGCGTTTTCACTAGCACCACATGACCCCTACTTTAAGTCCTTACTTTGCTTTTCACCAATCATGACCGGCGTGCGGATCCCTTCTTAGTATGCATGTTTTTTGCGTTGCTATGGGAAACTGAAGCATTCTTTACTAACATATTTACTATCAAATGCTTGAAAATATTGACGATCAGTTTCAATGGTATTTTACGGTAATTGTACACAGCTTTTGACGGCTCTTCTTTTTGTTTCACGAATAAGGAGGACAAGAAGGTGATGTGGTGCTAGTAATGGTAGGGGTAATCCACCAATCACAACTTTATCACCCATTAGGAGCGCAAGGGTGTGATGTGTCGTAAGTAAAAAAACTGATGTGTGGTTAACATTTCCCTAAATATAACATCTTTTCAGTTTCAAATGTGATTTCTTCCTTTGCCGGAGACTAAAACCAGTCAGTCAATCGGGCCTGAATAGTCAGTTTTATTTTAATCATTCAGACTAGAAAGACTGAAAAAGTAGTATACTACTTTTGCATACAACCCCGTTTTTTACACCCCTGCAACATGTGAATTTCATGCACGATTTATAATTAAATTCACCATCAAAAACATCAAGTTGACAACATGTTGAGATATTTATTGCCGTATTTTCATCAATTTGAATTCAATTCAATTATATATAATTGATCTAATCGTCGCATTTATTTTCATACTTTTCTTATCAAATTTTCAGAAATTAAAAAAAAAAAAAAGGTGCCTTAAATGAGAAGCTTGATTCTTCTATTTATGTTTCTGCGAGCAGGAAAAAAAAAAAACACAGCATTTGATCTCCTATATAACTTTCGCTTTTCTCCGTCTATTTTTATTGAAGATCACTTGATTAAAAAATCTGAATCTAACAAGAAAGTAATTGTATCAAAAATTTTAAATTCAAACTTCTTATGATTAAATGATGATGTTGGGCTTCGAATACATCTACTGAGGAAAAAAAATTAAAAATTAAAAAAAAATTTAGATGACAAATCTTGCATAAAATTCACGTGTTACAGGGGTGCAAAATACGGGGCTGTACGCATAAGTAGTATACTATTTTTTCAGTCCATGATCCACTCTCACCATCTAATTTAACCAATATTGGGTTAGAAAACAAAACCATCAACTTTACGAGACGTTCGAAACCAATACAATAGATTTATTTACTCCTTGAAATTTTCCTTTAAATCCGTTCATTCATCGATACGCACATGGCCCCGGTAAGCTCTCGGCGTGCCCCTCCGGACCCTCCAGACACCGGACATCGAATAATAAAACAAAAGAATACCACGACCAAAACCAACAACTCCATCAAGAGTTCCCGCACAATACTCTCCTCCTTTGAAACTACACGAAAAGCAGAGGCAATTAAAAATGCCCTAGGCGCTCCCCAAAACACTGAGAAAGGGATCGCGGCAATACGTCGCATTAATGCGGAAGCACGTCTACGCAAGCAGGCTGAAGCAGGGTGCTGTATAATTTCAGAGCCAAGCACTCAATAAATTGACAGCAATACCACTACAGCTACTATAAATCAGACGATAGAACTTGCAAAATCGTCCAACTCCTTCAGTATTTTAGATAGTCCTAAGGATCTGAGCGGTACTCAAATGGATTGTTAATGAGAAACAGAACTTCAGACACAATCAACAGCAAGCCCAAAACAATCACGATTCTCTCGCTCAATGTAGGGCGTGGAGCACTAAATCACGATATCGCATTGAATGAGGCCTATCTATCTCATATAGATCTTATACTCATTCAAGAACCTTATATTTTTCACGATCTTAGTAGAAGAATCACCAAGCACCATCCAGCATATGCATCCTTCTCGCCTAGTACTGATTGGAACACCAGTCGGCCACGCGTGATCTCGTACATCCGTAATGGACTGGGTATTCACGCTGCCCAGATCAATACCTCTTCTAATGACATATTAATACTACGTCTACATTCTCCATCCGGTAGAACTCTTAATATATTCAATATTTATAACGCTCCTTACAGCCCAACTAGCACAAGCTCCATTCAAACGCTCTACACTCTCCCTCAATCTTTCTTTCAAAGTAGCTGCCTGCTTCAAGGTGATTTTAATTTACATCACACTCGTTGGCAGCCTTCTTGGCCACAAAACCCCACCCCAGGATCTGAAAATTTCGTAGATTGGGTAGATGACAACTATTTCAGCCTACTCTCCCCTTTGGACAAGAAAACACACAACAGAGGTAATGTTTTGGACCTAGCTCTTGGATCAGGCCCACTCTTACGTCACTCAAAATGCTGTATCGCCACCCACCTTGACGCTACTTCAGACCACTTACCATTACTGACCACAATTGGATAGAGAAATGCTCCCAAAATACATCAAAGACTTCGACCCGATTCACTAAACTCTACTCTCTTTCAGAATTTACTTAGTTCTTCTATAAAACAAGTCGC
>QVIK01000773.1:12915-22939 GCA_003957845.1 Oidium heveae | reverse complement strand
TAACACCATCTTACACTCTGATCACGGCCCACTTCACGGAGGGGAGGTATTTGACGCTGAAATAATGGGGGCATTTAAAGCTTTAGAGAGACCAACTAATGCAGCCAGAGACGGACAAAATATTTACATACTTCTTGACAATCAAGCAGCTGTACGAGCTCTACAAACAGGGGTATCATCTTCTAGTTTGGGAGTTGTAAGAAGATTTCAAGAACTAGCAAACAAATTCGATGTAACAATCAAGTGGGTGCCCGGCCATTCAAACATAAGGGATAACGAAGCAGCAGATGCTTCAGCTCGAGCTGGACTAATCACAACTCCCCCAATCTGATACTGTACCTCGAGTAATCACAACCGCATATCTTAGACGGCTGATGAATCAAAAACGACAAAAATTGCTTGATAATTGGTGGAATAAAGCTTGTCCATTCAGATATAAAGATCTAGAGCTCCAAATGCGACTTTGGAAGCCACCAGAACTAAATCTACCACGACGTCTTCTCCATGCCCCNGATAATTGGTGGAATAAAGCTTGTCCATTCAGATATAAAGATCTAGAGCTCCAAATGCGACTTTGGAAGCCACCAGAACTAAATCTACCACGACGTCTTCTCCATGCCCCGATTGCTTCCCGTACTGGTCACGGGAATTTTGCGGAATACCACCGTCGGTTCCATCATGAGGATGCCAATTTAGAGTGTGCCTGTGGGAAAGAAACAAACCCAACTCATTTTATTAGATGCCAAAATCATAGATACCTAGCACGGGAATTTACTAGGCATACACCGCATGGCCTCTTGGTCAAAAAGTTACTAGGACCCTAAGAGTCTTACTAACTTTTTTTCAAATTTCGCACGAGAAACAGACTGTTTTGGAAGTCTAACGGGCGGCCCATCCTCAGCTCTGAGCGAGGATCGTGATGAATGATAAGGTCTGCTAAATAGCACGACAAGATGAAATACGGGGCGAGAAGTGACAGTATATCATCTTAACACAAATGTAGTATTTTTTAATTTTTTCGGGAGTTGGGGTATGGGGTACGGGAGGGTTTCCCTTTGCTTTCATTTCCTTATTTTATTCACGTACTTACCTATTTCTTTTTTGTAATTAACTAGCTAGATTTATATTGTTGATTCACTCGGTGTGAACGAGCTGGGCATGCAACTTGTATGATCCCCGCCGGCTCCACCGGTCCTATGCCCTATGGGGAGAAGGTTTTAGCCCAGGGCCTAAATGAGAGGGAAAAAAAAAAAAAAAACAGCTTTTGCGCTTTTACTAAAAATCAAGTAACAAGTTAGCAACTTCCTCCACATATACCACTGTCACCTCTTTTTCCTCCACATATACCTTTCTTCATTATAACGGTCTTTCTGATTAGAAATCCACTAATTATTGAGACCTCTAACCCTTCGTCTACCACATGTACTAAAAGTATATCCAGGTTAACCACATCCGCTACATAAGTGCTGCCTCCTAGTGGAAATTAGACTATCTGAAGGTGAATTTGTAAATGCAGCTGACTGTACTAAATCATCATCTTCAATATTAATTGTAATTCCATCTTCATGATGTGATGGACAGCGTAGAGTCGAGTTAACGACTTTATTTACAACAGCATTTGTCAGATTTAGACTAGCCGCTAATCTCATTCTTCTCGAGCGTTTAGCCACCGGTTCTTGTACTACCTCCATGGTATGTTTTCTACCCTGGTAACTATTGGGAATCTCACCGCTAGCATTTTGATTACCTGCTAAGCTTTCTTATCCCACCCTAGATCTACTACCATCGGGCTCATCTTGTTGTGGTGGCATAAGATTTACCGGGGCTAGGTGCCAATGACGAGGAAAATCATCTGGTCTGAGTTTCTCGTACTTTTCTAACATTCCTTTAAGGCTATGATAACATGGTACCCCCAGAGAGTGTGTAATGTTAAAGTTACACTCTGGGATAGGAATACCATATGACCGAAACTTTGCCTGGTGCTTCTCAAGGAATGTAAGTTGAGTCTCAACAAGCTTCAAGGCATGTCTACAGATCAATATTTTAACATCACGAAAGAATAATCCCTGCATGATACCCTTAACTTGTTGTTGATGAAGTAGATCAAGATATCGTTGATACTGCTGACCTAGAGCAATTCGAATTCTTTTCACAACAGTAAATAAGTGTCCTGTTGATTCTGCTATGAACATCTTCAGATAGTGGTGAGCACCTTCTGCTTTGCCACTAGTCAAGTGTCCGAGATGAAGGTACCTATTGACAAAGCAAATTACAAATCTTTCAGCAAATGGAAGCCATGTGTCTTCCATATATTTGACAATCCTTCCACCGTTATTATTTGTGGCAAGCCACATGGCTTTCCAACTACTCCAGTTCTCAGAGAACTCAAAACTTGTTGGTGCGTACCAAACTTTCATAATATCCTCCATGAAGTCTTTCACTGAGTCTATGTCTAATTCCTTACCAAGATGGGTCTGGAGTGCCATCTTTATGTGCCATGCACAGAGTATGTTTTTCGCCGAGGGGAATTTTTGGTCGATGGCATTCGTGAGAGCTAGCTCTCTGTCAGTAACAATGACTCCGGGCTCCTGTATGATATTCTCTTGAAGAACCTTTTTCAAGCTATCAAGAGCCCATTGATAGTCTCCCTCAGATTCTCGACTCAGGAAGGCATAACCTACCTCAAAAGTAGAGTTGATGTTCGTACGTCCAACCATGTGAAGTAACGGCATCTTAAATCGGTTTGTATTTTATGTACAGCCCATAATCATGACCTCGGGAAATTTTCGCAATAAATTTAATGATGTTTTATGCAGGAAAAAAAGGTGCATCAAGCAACTTTCCGTGTCAATTAAGTAGTCAAGCCACCACTCTTAATGCTCCACTTTAAAATTGTTATCTCCCTCTCCACGCAGCAGTCCTAGCAGAGCACAAATTGGTGTTTGTCCCACAAGTTGGAGCTTTCTATATGTCGCCAAACAATTGTAAATTCCCTTCGCAGTAGCATGACTATCATCCTGTCTTAGCTCAGCTAGGATTATTCTTGGAGGAATTCCAAGTTCTGATTTACGCATTACATTTTCCTTTTCATGCTCGTTTAATGATGTAACACAGGGATGGCCAGTCACTGATATAGAAGGTGGATGATTATGGCTTGGGGAACTAACGTCATTGATATATTCATCACCTGATAATCGAATCCACAAGGAAAATTTGCAATTACACTTCATAGTTCCACTTTTTCTTATGCCCTTGGACTGACTATCATGAAGTCCCGCACGATCGCAAAGTAATTGACGAGATGTAATCACGCCTTGACGGTTGGTCTTTTTCGTAGACAAACGCAAGCCATAGCCATTTTCAATTGCGATAGGTCGACAAGCAGTTATGGCAGATTCTATGTTCATGAACCTTTCTGAAATTGAATAAACAGAAGACATCTTGATATAATTCACAAAATTAAAATAAACTGTAATGTCGGAATTCACGTTTTTGTGAGGATAAAATTTTATGCTGCTAAAAAGTTAACAATGTAACAGAATTTGTATATTTCTGGCACTTGTTAATGTAGTCTAAAATAATTGATAATGACATTACTGAGGTTGCAGTTTTAGTAGCGGTTTAATGTTTCGTGTCAAAGAATTAATAAATGTCCCTGCGCAAAGACGCATGAAGTTATTTATTTACTCTTGTAGCATGCCTATTTTCAGTTGCTATGACAATAAGGCGAAAAGCGGATCTTGTAACTATTACATGATCAAGAAATTATTACATAATGTGAAAGCTGGGGATAACTAGCGAAATCGGTCGTCTAATTGGCCTTTTCAGGCAGGGTTCATTGAGCAGCAAATTTACAGGGTTCACTGGTTAGCAATTACTCCGGGAAGGGGTGTCTCTATGTTTTTAAAATTTAACGATACTAAGTCACCTGACTTGAAGTTGATTGCCTGTTGCCTACCTCTATTAGCGCTTTCTTCCATAATTTGCTGTCGGCTAAGTCGAAATCTTCACCTTCACTCGGTACCAGTATAAACGCCCAATATGCTTTGCAAATCTGGGATAGCCAAGAAGATTCGCACATTCCTCTCCTTCAGGATCCCTATTCATCACGGCGGGTCTCAGTCTACATCGTCTCCTCAACACGTCCCCCTCTGCACATCTTTTCCACGAAGTCACCGATGATTGACCCAGGGAATGTCGAGAGAAGGGCTCAATATTTCCAAATCACAAACTCTAATGAAGGTAAGCTGTTGGTGCAAATGGTCAGGAGCTGGTTGGACTCTATAGGGGTGGTAGGTTAGATTCCCACGTGGCTTACTGGAGGACTCGGCTACTCGTCGTAAAAGAGTACGGATGGAATGGGTGAGGTTTTCCTGAGGAGTTTTTTCCAACTGGGTTTTCTCATCAGGTTTTCCCTCGGCCCATGGCCTTTGGCTCATGGTGAATGCGTTCCTACCTATCTGTCTAGTACTTATTTTCTCTCTTTTTTGTCCCAGGAATGGATTATTCGTGAAACATTCTCTGCACTTCAAATATACTAGGTATCGACACTCCAGGTTGGTGTAGTTGATACCTCAGATCCCTAAAGCGATCAGCTTTGGCGTCCTCTGCCCATTTTGGGATTTGTAAATACTGGCACAGCCTTTGTTTAATTAGACGTTAGATAACAAACAAACAATCCATAATTTGCTGTCTCCACAACATTGCTGCTTGAGCTAGAATTTGGCCATCCTGTAGTTTCCTAACATGTGAGCCTGCTTTTTTTGCTTTAACAGAATTAGTTTTCTCTATTTTATGTGTCTGATTTTCATCGTTTGATTTAATAGGTCTAATATGGAAGCCGTGAGTGAGGAAAAAAGGGCTATATCCAAGTGACGAATCTTCATTATATAATGCTAATTGAGCAGCTGGGAGTAGCATTGATCAATCTTTTTGCGCATAAGTGACAAATGCTCTTAGGTAAGGTTGTACTTGTTGATTCGCCCGTTCCGTCGCGCCATCTGTTTCCGAACGACGTTAAAGTTGCCCCCGTAAATCGCTTAATTTCGCCTTTAAATGGCTGATATGGCTCTGGTCCTAGCCATATAACGCTATATGGCTAGGACCAGAGCCATATCAGCCATTTAAAGGCGAAATTAAGCGATTTACGGGGGCAACTTTAACGTCGTTCTCTGTTTCTGGGTGAAGGGCCGTCGAGAGTATCTGTTGAATACCAACACGATCGCAAAGACGTCTCCAAAAATCTCCGAGCCAGTTGCTACCATGATCAGACACTATTTCTCTGGGAAAGCCATGAAATCTGTAGAAGCAATGCAAGAATCTACTTGTACATGCTTCAGCTGTCACTGTTGTCATAGCTTCTAGTATAATTTCTTTACTTAGTCGGTCCGTTATCACCATCAGAAATCGTGGTTGATCTTTTTCTCCAGGAAGGTCGGTCATGAAATCAATAGATAACTCTTGATAATAACGATTTAGTATTGGTAATGGCTTAAAGAATCCTCGCTTTTTATCTCGCCATACATGAGTTCGACAGCACATGTCGCAATTTCATACGAATTGCCGCACCATTTGACTCATTCTTGGCCAGTAGAAATCTCGACTCAAAATACTGAGCATGACTTCACGACCCGGATGTCCTGTTGTGGGAGAATCGTGTGAGCGATGAATCAACTCTGTCTGAAGTGGTTCTTATTGGGGAACTAAAAGTCTATCTCGCCATCTTACACATCCCTTTTCGTCAATTGAACATTTTGAAATTGATATTTTAGTTGTAAACTGAAGGTGGAAAACAAGCCTTATCATCCAATAGTGCTCTCCTTATATCTCGAAATTCCCCATCTTTCTCAAACCTTCGTACTATATACGGTTGAGCTCATTATCCTCACAGGGTAAGTTTTCGCACTTTTCTATGGTTTCTGCTGGAATTTGTGCTCCTTTATAGAAATCCAGCGTTCAATTATCAATTTCGGTGTCGCAAACGTGGGTCGTCTGGATCTTTAGGCCTGTCCCCCATTATAAAGTCTTCAAATCATATTTACCGAAACCGCCAATACGATACACTATCTTATTATTTAAAATTTTCATATTAGAAATAAAATGACTTACTCTCAAGAAAGCCTTTCTCCAGACCCTAGATTTGACCTTTTTTTTGGTGGTTTCAATTTAAAGTTAGAATTGTTAAATTATGTGATACTGTTCTTGATAGTGAAAGCGTCAGCCGACGAGGGGTCAATAAGATGATTGTTCATTGCAACGACGATATGGATAGGATGCAGAATGGCCATTGGGTATCACTCTAATCAAACACGTGTGCGTGGGCACTAATTAGGAATTTATGATAATTGATAAATACACTCACCGTAGACTAAAAAGAATAGATAGTTCAAACCCTTAATCTGGACTTCTTAGCTAAATCTCGGAACTCGGGCTTAGGTAAGTACCTTCGCTAAAGTAAATATTTGGAGAAACGGTAGCCCGCTTACTGGCGGTTTTACTCAAGTCAATTTAGAACATTCCCACAATCCCGTCTCGACATACCGTGAAACTTTCTTTTGCCGTAAAGGCTAATTACTCGATACACTCATGAAATAATTGGATTTTTTATTTTCTCCATCCGATAAGCCTGCTCTGAAGCTGGTTAGCTGATTGACTAGCTGGAACTTCCATTCCCGTTTGCGGACTAATCTAATTACCCCGTAAAATTATCCATGACAGATGCTGAGTTTCGTCGATATGCTTTAGTCGCAACATTTGAATCATAGTGTTCGGGATTGGAAAAAAAAAAAAAAAATCAAAATCCTACTAATCAGAACAGCTCACCATAAAGCGGATTTTAAGGTTGTTATCTATCGGAATTACGACGCTGGTATCAGATCTTTTGCGCCGACAATCTGTGGAATCTCATTTTTTATCTTAACTAACAGTGATTGGAGACTTTGAACCCAGTTTTCGTGTAGCTGATGATCATGATAGTGCCTTGTCGTTGTGCCTCCCATGAGCGAGTGCCAAGTAGAAAAGGATCTTCGAGATGAGGCTTCTGTTGTAATTGTCGTGATGTTTTTTTATTACTCTTGCCGCCTCGCCGAGCTACATTACTTCTGGATAACAAAGTCCCTGGTACACATACACATGTAGACTAAGAAATGACATACTTCATACACATACTCGAAGCCCCTGAACTCAATTACTTTAATTCTTGTGTGCAACACACTCATTTACAGGGAGGGCCTCGTTATTAGCATTATTGCATGTTACTATCGACTCTCCAATCCCCACCCTAAAAAGGATATCAACGAGGATGCGACTTGCAATTTGAAGTAAAATTAACAGCAAGCAAATGAGAGAATAGAAAGGTAGGTATATTACGTAACGTTAAGACTATCACTCAATGTCGACGGCGTCAAGCAAGGAGAATTTTTTTTATTTTTTGTTGTACTTGCGCTCTAACACACACGCGGTTCGAAGGTTTGTGTTGATTCGTCGCCTCGCTCGACGTATCCCATTGAAGTTAGCTCAGAATTTGAAATCTATGATTGGCCAGTTGAAGAGTGCAAAATTAAACGAGGAGTTAGCCCAAAGGAATCGGAGATCTGAGCCTTAACGGGTAAATAAGCGAGCTCGGATACGTAACCGGTAAATTCTAGCGGATGCGTATTACCCGTCTGCGCATATCTTGAAACGACATATTTCTTTCATTTAAGACCATTCAATACCATACAAAACGTCAATTTCTAGGTTTAAATTGTAATTCTCCGCTCCAAAACGGAAGCTCTCCAATGCTGTTCGAGATGTTAATTATTCCGCGCTGTAAATTAATTTTGCCAGACCATGGAAGGAAATATGATTAAAACCTATTCAAGACATTCATCGCAACGAAAACAGCTATCTTCTGATTTATTGGATTGGGTTTTGTTCAAGGCTAGAGAATGATATGGGTCTGAAAGAGCTTGTTTTATCCAAATTTTTTTATTTACGAGATCTACTTTTTTATAATTAGGCCAGTTTCAAACCCATTGGACCAGACATCGAATAGATTTTCGATATTGATCAACTGCTGGCCAGCCTTGGGTCACGGCCAGAGAGATTCTAAAACGGCAGTGATGGCTTCTTAGCCGAAGCATGATATGATTGGCTCGGTTACAACTCTCCATAGTTGGTTCTGCCTGGCGCTTCGGTTAAAAACTGGGCTTCCCGTGGGAGCAGATGATGGAATTTAACTTGAAAGCTCAATTTATCTTAATCCCATTTAGAGTATTACACTAGAATACTAGAATACTCTATCATAGAACTGTTCACAGTTAGGATAGGCTAGCTCTTGACAACTTCAAGAGTCAGGGAGAAATTCCTATAAAGAATGGGACATGTATATACTTACTTGAAAGACTAATTGTTCTCAAGAGCAAATACTAACTATCTTTTGATATCTAAGTGCAGAAGTCTATTTATCCAAAACTGTGACAACGGCTCTCTTGACAAGACGAACCTTCAATAGAGCAATGAATCACTGGGTTGTTGGGCGTCAATTAATTGAAATAGATGATGAGTCAACACTAACTTATGATGCTCCTGCGTTTGCGTTTGAGCTACATCGTGCAGTTAAGTTATTGAATAGCATTCTTTAGGGAAAAAAAAAAAAACTTGTCGAAAGGTCAGTTCACTAATTTGCTTGCAACTTAAGGTGGTTAGATGAAAATTAATCAGCGCAAGAGAAAGCAGACCCAAGTATCAACTTGGATCCAAAGCGAAATTGCGATTACGATGTATTGTCAAGCCCTGTAATTTTGATATCATTGTATCTTCAATTCGAACAACTTTACTGATGTTTACTCTCTTTTGTTGATTCCTGTCGGCCTGAAATCACCCCAGCAACACTCACCTTGATTGTAGAAAAATTGAAGGATACATATTCTATTTCTTTATTCTATTCTTCGCAAGTTCACAAGATTGAATTAAAGCAGGTCGACACGGATATACAAAAAACGAGGTGGTGAGAAGTGACTCCTTAGTCCTAATAGTATTGGAATTTAATTTAACACGTCTGAAAGCTAATAGTTCTATCCGAATACACCTCTTTCTTTTACTTTCGGGCCGACTTAGTCAGATGTAATTGAGACATTACTTTTTACATATAGTTGACGCCAAATCTCCAGTGCCTTTATTGTTAAGGTTATGAGCTTACTTGGGGGCTGTTATCACCTCTATAATACTTACAAGTTCATGTGCATGGAATATATTGTAAAAACTGTACTATATTTAATTTTGTATGAAGAGAAGATTACTCTCCTACCTTATTTTATTAATACTGCTTGTAGCTACAGTCTATTTCCCTTGTCTGAGAGTCTACTAGTAATGATTCATCTCATTACGTAGGTAAGACAATCGCAATCATTATTAGAAAAATTCGAGCCTGTATTTACCTGCATAACTCTACTCGTGTAGTAATTCGGAACTCCCGAGTTATCATCAATGGCTTCGGAGTTGCCATTGCATCTCCTAACCTAGCTCGTCGCGTGTCTTCCCATATTGCACCCTCGTCCTATATATGTATCCAACAAGTAGCACAACATTTTTTTTTTTTCATTTTTTTTTTCACGCTTGCGCGTCCTTTGGCCTCTTTTTGGGATATGTAATTATTGATTATTGGCTCAGCCTTAATTTAGTTGAACGTAAAATAGTAAAATTTTTTTTTTTTTTTTTTTTTTTTTTAATTCTTTCTTTAACCGATAAAGTCACATGTCCGGCCTCGCTTACTCAGCCATTTCAAGGTCACTTTTCACTTTTTACCAATATAGGTATTTATTTAGCCAATGCCCGGCCGTCGCCTCGACTGCGCGTCTAAAGTCACTTAGAATTAGTTGATTGAGGATTCCAACCAGCAATAAAACCACGCTTGGAAATTCAGAATTTCGACCTTACACTCAAATTTATAATTTTGTAGTTAACAAAAAAAAAATTTTTCTCAATGTTGAAATACGGTGTTTTTATGAGCTTTCGAACTTGTTTTTTTTTCTTTTTTTTTTTT
>QVIK01000773.1:0-12807 GCA_003957845.1 Oidium heveae | reverse complement strand
AAGGGTACAGTTTTGAATTTTTTTAAAAAAAAAAAAAAAAAAAAAAAAAAAAAAAAATTCATCCCATTTCATGTTTAATACCCTCAATGGGCATGAATAAAACTAATCGCTAATAATCTTGATCTCAGTTGCAGGGTTTTTATTTTATGATGTGAATACTTCTATAATAATGTATGGATCTGTAAATACTGCACATAAAAGACGTCAACCTAAATCTTAAAACGACTCATTTGGGGTAGTCAAACTTGAATTTCTGAAAAGTTATCTACGAAATTCATATAAAACCCCGCCTTTTTTTCGATCCCTGTAACACGTGAATTCTACGCACGATTTGTAATTCTGATCTTCATGAAAATGTCAATTATTCTTCAACACTCACATTCAAAGCCCAACATCATCATTTAATTAATAGTAGATGAAATTTAAAATTGATATTATTATTCTTGTGTCAGAATGAGATTTGATGTTATTTTTTTTTTCTTTTTAATTAAAAATATACGTAGGAAAGCGACAGTTGAAGAAGATAAAAAGTAGTGATTTATCCGATCGTAGAATCAAAATAGAGAAGCTAATTTCTGTTGAGAAACACTTTTTTAGCTTTTTAATACTTAGATCATTGAATATGAAAATGAATGCGATAGATATATCAACCATGTGTTTTTTAATTTGAATAAAAAATTGATAAAGATGTGGAGATGAGAATCTGAACGTGTTGCAAAGTTGATGATTTCAAAGGGGAATAAGATGACAAGCCGTGCATGAATTCACGTGTTACAGGGATTGAAAATACGGGGTTGTTTGCATGAAGATGGGTTTGACTGCCCCTAATAGGATTTCCATATTCAATTACAAAAAAAATAAATGACTTTTAATTATTTATGGACATAGATGAATTGATTGTGATGTTGGGCCTCCAAGCTTTTGATGATTGTGGAAATACGGTGTATAGGTGAGTTTTTGCTAATTCATCTTTACGTCGCGGGGGAGAGGTGTCGTTCAAAATTTCAAGTAGCTTCTTCGTTCAGTTGAAGCAAGCAGTTGCTGGAGATTGGAAAGTTCAAATCTGATCGGGCCTGTGAGGCATATTATGTTTTATCTACTGCCAGTCTAGATTGGGGTTAGTCTTAGTAAGTATATCTTCTCTCTCTCTCTCTTTCTGCTCCTCTTCAATGGGGCTTGTCTCAGTGCAAAAACGGTGTGTCAAGTCTTGTTTCTTTCCAGCTTATCTACATTCATTTACTTCACAGCTATCCGGTGATTGATTGTCTGTGTATGTCAAGCATCTTCGGGTGAGGTTTAAATCGACAGACACAGATATTCCCTCTCGGCGAATGCATCTAATTTGACTTTCCTTTGGTAATGGTTGATCTGAAATGAGTTGGGCTCTGAAAGTTTGCTGCACAGATGGAGAATAATATAATTAAATTAAGCCTTTTTCTTCCTCCCTTTTTGTAACTGTTATCTTGCTTGGCACATTTTATTTCTGAGAGTCAATCAATCTTGGAGTTTGGATTATAAGAGTCCGATAATACACATACAAGATCAGATGACCGCAACGTATCCGCTCCTCAATTTAAAAAAAAAAAAAAAAAAGGAAAAAAAAAAAGGGTATTAAATCTATCCCTTTTTTTTTTTAAACCTTTCAACTGTGGCTAGAGGAGTTCATTTTATTCATGGTTCATACAAAGATGCAACAACATAACGCAACTACTGAGCGCTCATGTATGAGTGTCCGGGGGAGGGGTCCCATCTCATAGAGTACATGCTGCCCACCTTACGCGTTCCATCCCTCCTCCCTGTTTACCCCAGATAATAGATCGACATATTCTCACTTGATACCACAGCATTGCACCACACCAATTTTGGGAGAAGAAGAAAAAGGGAGGGAGGGAGGAAGGGAGAAAAAAACATGTGCCATCTGTAACATGATATTTCCACTGGGAAAGGAGCATCGTAACGCAATTCATTCAGTTATATTACTTTGATCTTATAATCACAAGCTGTAATTTGTAAGAACTTGTCTTTCTTTTCTTTTCAAATGAGGATTTACTAATTTAATGTTATAACATAGTCGCTTTATGTGGATGCTTCGGTTTTTTAAGCTTTATTCCAATATCACTAACATCAGACACTAGAGCATGCGGCTAAATGTGGATTATTTTGTTCTCCTTCTTCTCAACCGCTACAAGGTGGGGGGCGGGGCTTTAAAATTTTGTTTAAATTTTGATAAAATCTTTCTCTTTCATAACAGGGATAAATAGGGATAAATAGGAATAATATAAAAATCCGAGTAGTCTTATTTTTTTCTTGATACATAAAAGAAAAATAAATATAATACGGCCGTCCTTACTT
Source organism: Oidium heveae (assembly GCA_003957845.1). Lineage (NCBI taxonomy): Eukaryota > Fungi > Ascomycota > Leotiomycetes > Helotiales > Erysiphaceae > Oidium > Oidium heveae. The sequence goes on along the minus strand of QVIK01000773.1, from coordinate 10,455 downwards.
GGAGATATCAATTTTGTACTTTCCACGTGAGGCTTAGTCAGTAACCCCCCCCCCCCCACCTCCTACGAAAGACACCATATTTTCACCATCGTCGACATTGAAGCTCATCATAGTGGTAATCAATATATATGTGTTATGAATTAAAATATCTGCAAATTTATTGATTTGAGGATGATTCAAAAGTGAACGTGATAATTGTCCAGCTTATAGCAATAAGTTTCAACCAATATTGGCGAAATTAAGACGATGAGAGTCCAGATGAGATGTAAATCTGGATATTTTGGTGTGGTTTTCTCGCTGAGCAAACGTCACGTGGAAAGCTTAATTCGTGATCAACTTTTCCGAGTTCCAAACGGTACTTGAAACCAGGATCCAAGTCTGAATGGCCTCAAATGGGAGACTGACTGAATGAAATTCTTTGGCCCGTCTTGGCCGAGGTTGCAGGTGTAATGTTCCTCTCCCTTGTATGGATTGTCAAGCAGACAGCAAACAATTGAGTTTGTTTTGTTTCGTTTCCATCTTCTTGCACAGAAGCAGGTGAAGCAGCACTTGCATGCTCTAGTTACAAATAATCCGGACTGGGTACGAGCCGAGTCATCATAATCTTAATCAATAGTCGATCTTTCGACATCCACTCACTCACTGTATGCAGATGCAGCTCCGTGTATTCTTCCTACCAAACCCATTTAATTGTTTTTTTTTAAGGAGGAGATTATGGAGATTTGGCGGGATCATACCAACTTCTTTCTCATTTTATTTTTATTTTCACACGGCTTAGAAGTTGTGTGTGATTGAGGGGAGAAGAGGAGAGAGAACCGTTGCTAGTGTTTCCGCAGCGCAGGGGGGGGGGGGGTTACCGATTACGTCAACTAACTCTAACTGCAGGGATCTTGACATTTTTTTTATTTTTAATTTATATAAAAAAAATAGACATCAAACAAATCAGACGCTATACAGGATTCTATCACATCTGTTGGCCTGATTTGACCACGAAGATAGGATCGCTGACTTGAGTGCACACAGTATAGAGTTTAGTTTTGTTTTCTCAACTGAGACAGGGTTCCTTTCTGGTCAGTCAGTCTGTACAGTAAGCAGGATGGAAGAAGGACCTCTTATTGTCACGTCGTTGTGGCAACCCGCCGGTAAACGAGATTAGAGGTAACGTGACAGACAAGCTGACTCAACTCTGACTTTTTGACGGGCAGAGACACGAGGCTTCCCCCCCGCCCTCCCACGGCGGCTGCGCGGTCAAGGTGAGGATCATTAAAAAAATATGAATTGATATTTATCGCATTACTCTCCTTCAGGTCTACTCACTCGTCCACGACGATGAGATTGCTGAGAGTTCCAAGCACGATGAATCGGCGTACGATCTACTGTAACTAGTATGGTAAGTTAGTGAGTCTCCTTTTTGTCTCTCTCTCTCTCTCTCTCTCTCTCCGTGGCAGGAATGGGTCTGTCTCCACATGTGGAGGTGGAGATCTGCCTTTTTTATTTTCATTCGACGGGAGATCTGGAGGGATAATGTCGCACCGCGTGAGTCTCGCAAGCTTAGCTTAGCTTAGCTCAGCTCAACTCAGCCTAGCCCAGTCCAGACTTGCCAAGCCAAGCCAAGCCAAAGACAGCTAGCGCACGATGGCCAAACAACAGATCCACACCCCCCCCCCCGGGGCAGATGCGCAACTCTTTCTTCCTGTTTAGGAAAAGCGTCTGGGGTAGGTTTTGTTAATAATATCTACCTCCCCTACCCTTTGCATGACTCGGCTCTGCCCTGCCAAACTCAACTTGCACTTTATGCTGTGTTAAAAAAAAAGACTATTATTCCTTTTTTTTGAGCTGCCTTGCACCTTTTTCCTTCCTCCTGGCCCCTTCCACCCTCCCTCCCCCCCCCCCCTACGACAAATCGAACATCCGTCACAAACCCAGTTTTAGCTTTATTTTCCGATGGTGATGCTCATGGGAAAAAAAAAAAAAAAAAAGAAATGCTCCTTCAGATAAACATAGCAGATGCGGTTGAAATTAGCACTTGTTGCTCCAATTTGACTGTTATAATTTAATTACATTTCACACCCCCCCCCGGCCGCGTCTACCGTCGTTATGTGGGCTATAGTTTCACTGCTATATGGGATTTTCTTTTTAAGCATCTGTTCTCAACCAGTTGTCAGTACATATAGATAAAAATATACATTTGTTTACGTTCTTTTTCCCATTTTCGCCCGGTGCTACTTGGTTTTCGTCCTCTCGCAGGCGCAGCACCCAGATCTGAAGGTTCAATATTAAAAGAAGCTTCGATACAATATTAATATCAGTAATAGTAGTTTTTAATATCGTTTACGTCCCTCCCCGAGAGTCACATCGTACGACCGACTGACTGACTGACTGACTGACTGACTGACTGACTTGTCCTGCTGATTTACGGCTGGGGAGCGGATGGCCATAGTCCGAGACAATGGTGATTTAATTATTAATGCGATTTTCCTTAAGATTCTACAGCATCCTCTCCCGTGCACATTGATTGTCAAAGCAAAACCCTTCGAAGCCTGATTTCACAGCAAAGGAGTTTGCTCTCCTATCAACTGATACCAGCAACAACTAATATTAATTTATCGCCATCCTGCGCGACAAGGCAGATTCAGCAAAGTAAAGAAACAAGACAAAAAGAGTGAGACAGAGAGAAAAGAAAAAAAGCAAGCCAGCAAGCAAAGCATGTATCTCACTGACTCGTCACCCCAGTACGAAAATCTTCCTCGTCGATTCCAAACCATTCGCGTGCAGCCGCGAGAGGATGAAGGACGAGAAACACTGCCTGCCTACTCAACTACCATCAGTCTCAATGCAGTGCTCGAAAGGAAAATGGAATTTCACAACGCCATTCAACGGGTATCCAACCGTAACTGGCATCGGGTGCGCGTCACTCTCCAAGGCACTGCTCTTAAAATATACAAACACTCAAAAAGCATATTCAGTCTGAAGCGTTCTGGTCAAATTTACGCTTCGCCTCTTTTAATCAGAAGTTACAATTTACATCATGCGCAAGTAGGAGTTGCAACCGACTATGCCAAGTAAGTTTGTTAAAACGTCCAAAAATCCAACGAAGATCTGTCCGACTAATATAAACACTGCAAAAATAGAAAGAAACATGTCATTAGGATTCGTGCAGAAACCGAACAATTCCTTTTTTCTTGCGACAAGCTCGAAACTCTCGTGAATTGGATTCAGACATTGGCTGCTGCGATTGATCTTGCGACGCCGCTCGACGATCGGGATTATCCTGAAGACTATTACTTACCAAGACGCCATCGACGCTCAAGAGCATCCCCATGGCCATCGCGAGTGGAAGCGGAGAGGCACGTTGCGTCAAGGTTAGTTAGTAGTCTGCTTCAGTGATCTTTTTTCCTTTTTTTCATATCAATTTTGCAATTAATTTAAGGGTCGCTAATCCCTGGCCAAGTCTCCACACAAACCCAAGGACTAGGAATATCGCCAACTCCCACCGACGATCACGCTCTAGTATGCGCTCCAGCATCAGGAGCGAAGAAGATCAACCGAATTTCAGTTTATGTTCAACAAATCTTACGGCTATAAATACCCCGTCTTCTGGTAAACACACCCCACCCTCTACCAATGCATGTTACCCTGCTCTTTGGAACTAATTCATAACTGAGCACAGGCCAAATCTCAAATTTTACCCCGAACAGCAAGTGGCGACCTTGTCACCACTGGTCGCCAAGCTACGATATGATATATGCGAAACGATGTTTAGCTGTGCTTACCTCCTGCATGCCGCGGAAAAGCAATACGGTGATTGTGAATGGCGAGTTTTATCTAGTTGACTGGGTCACAGGTCATATGAGTAAGCTTAATGATGTAATGCCCTCGTATCAGAGTTATGAAGATTTCATTTCCGATACCATAAGAACGGATTTTGATATTAAGGATCCTGTAGGCCTCCCTCCAGAATATGAAGATGTAGAAAAAAAATGACAAAGATACCCCCAAAAAAATCCAAAGACTAACTTGTCTTCCCACTCTGCCTTCGCAAAATCCCCCCTTCCCTTTTCAAAAAAAATCTTAATATGGAAAAAGAATTCTATTTTAAACTAAGAGTCACGTGTAGCTTTTCAAATGGTGATGTAATCTCGCTCCAGGTACGACTCTGTAGGGTAATCAAACATATCTTTTGACAAAAGTGTATACAATTAACGTTCACAGCCCCGTTTTTTTATCCCCGTAACATTTGAATTACGTGCCCGATTTGTCATCTCATACCCCATCAAAATCATCAATTTCACAATATGGCTAGACACTCATCACTATGTCATCACCAACTTTTTTTTTTCAATAAAGTTGTAGTTGATTTATACAAATGTCACACATCTCTGCGGCTAGAAATAGTTAAATCTTCAGAAAACAAAGAGGCGTCTTTAAGAGAAACTGGCATTTCTTTCCCGTAATTACGAACTGAAAGATCACTCCTTTTTACTTTCACCATAACTTTCGCATTCCAGTGTATATCTCAATGACCAAAACTAAATAAAATCGCAATTTAACGAGAAAAGATTGTTGTCAATTATCAATACCAACTCTCCGCCATAAAGATGAAAAAAAATTTACGATGCTGGGCTTCAGATACGAGTGTGAAGAATAATTGAAATTCTCGCGAATATCAGAATGAAAAGATGCGCATGAATTTCATGTGTTACAGGGGGTATAAAAAACGCAAGGCTATATGCAATTATTAAACGCGACTTTTTCAGAGAGAGATGTTTGAATACCTCCTTAGTGAGTGCATTAAGTCGTTCTTTAATAGGGATCCTCAGAATTGAAATTAAACATAAGTAACAGCATTTGGGTGGCAAAGGCTACTTGCTAATGGAAATGTCAAAGCATCTAATAATCTCATACGAGCATCCCCTGCTAAACCTACACCTCCTCAAGGATCTTTTGTCCTCACTCCATTGTCTGTTTGCAAAGTAAACAACTTCCTATTACGAAAGCTAATTGAGAAAATGGTACCCGGCCTATCTGTTGGTATCACTATGTACACTTGAATAAGCAGAAATATTTATATTCGTAAAGTAATCTATCTCTATCTCTCCCTATGTTACAGCTCACGCGATTTATTTGTTAGTGAACGAACATTACATAAGCAAATGGAATGGGCGACGCTTCGCCACGTGATGTGGAGAATCCCGACACTGTCAGTTGTGTATGATGTTTGGCATGCCCCCTCCAGTATGAGCAATACTAGCGTCAACCCCGGCTTAAGAAGCATCTTTTCTACAATACAAAGATTTTGTCGCGAATCATTGTGGTAACGCGACTGTGGAAAAAGATAGGAATCGTGGACAACTTTTATAGTTGGACCACTACCTAAAAAAGTAGCAACGATGGATAGACCATAAGATTCTTTAGACATTCTAATACTTCATAAACCTGAGACGATGTGCCCATCGGACAGATGGCGTGGACAAGTCGGTTAAAAGACTCAGATGATGATAACGAACATGTCAGGATCCACATTCCATGCCATTAAGCACATAGATTCCCGTTTCGACTGCAACGTTTTGGTCTGGCAGTTGGTACTCAACGTATCTAGAATCAAAAAAACAGGTCCCTCAAGTGAAAAATGCTTTAGGTTCCATTCTACTCGGACTTGTGCACGCGAATTTATGTGTAAACTATGTGGCTCAAAAAAAAAAAAAAAATATGAAGGGCCCTTTAGCCAAGTTAGAAGATGCCTGAACCATAAAGCACCTTACGACTCTGAGGATATTTTCTGTTCAGCTCGGCCTCAGCAGAAAAACGGAACCTTTGTTCGTTTATCCAGCGTTCAGCTTAGACATATCTGTAAAGCAGCCCATGGTGATTATTTAAAAGCAATTCAGCCACTAGAATTTTCGCTCGTGAAAGGAGAAGCGGCTGACCGTAGCTCTACCACATACTAAACTTGGTGAGAAGACATAATTTGAAAAGAAAATTTTTTTAAGGATTATGCAAGCGATTATAGGTAGAGGTGCTAAGGCCCACAGTTTAGTACTTAAACTCGCACATGAAAATAATATTGACATCCTACTAATTCAAGAGCCATGAACTTTAAGGGATCTCTTTGTGAAGTGCTCGATATCAAATCTCAACTTTACAACTTTCTCGCCTCTCTCGGAATGGCATACTCGCACCAGGGCACTATGTTACGTTCGAAGAATACAGGGGCTAAATCCATACCAGACTGCTATAAGAATTTTCTCAGGCTGTGTAGAAATTGCTATCTCTAGCACTCACGGTCGACTACTCGTGGTATGCAATTTACACAATGCTCCTATAAATAGTATTCGTGCTGGCGAATACTTGAATTTATTATTTGAAGCATCTGGATCACCAGACTTTGCAGCTTGTGACCTTGAATTTATTTATCGAATTCCACTTGATCTTCATACTACCTCACACAATGAAACATTAGTTACAAAAATTCCTATGAACAGTGAACTTATCCCAGACAATATAGATTACGATACAATTCATTTGTTGAAGACCTCTTTCTGAAAATTTTGGGCCATATACAAGAGTCATCAAACATTCAGACTCTGGAGGAAGACGAAATTGAGGCTGAGAATACCGTGAAAACTATTCATACATCTCTATTGCCGCTTACCCTCGGGCCATAAGAAAATATCGAGGAACTGCTTGGTAGAATACCAAATTTAGGGAGGTTGCGTCTGAATACCGTCGCTCAAGACAAATGGACCATTATCAACACAAAAAATGCGATATCCAGAACGCTGTTAGAAGGGTAAAAGAGGAATATTGAAAGTCACGAGTGGAATATTTAGATAATTTACTAGATATCTACAAGATAGTTAAATGGTATAACACCGCTTCATAGTATAACACTCCAACTCTCAAAGACCAGAATGGACTACTATGGTCTTTTGTCCGGAAAGAAGGCAGAACCTCTTCACAGAGTACTTCTTTCTAGACATAAAGAGAATACGGATATACTGCAGAATATACCGACAGTAGCAACTTTAAAAACTTGTTGACGGCCATTTCTCGAGGATGAGGTCTTCCGGGCTACATATAAAATAAAATCTTCATGTTCCGGGAAAGATGAGATAATACCCTCTATACTTCGAGCTTTGTGGTCTTCGTTAGGAAAGCGCATCACTTATATCTTTAATATGTACGTCATACTAGGTGTACATCCCCAAGCTTTCAGAAGTGCAGAAATTATCATTCTATCGAAACCAGGTAAACAAAACTACACTTCCCCGAAATCTTACCGGCCAAAATCTCTTTTTAGCTCTGTAGCTAATGGGCTCGAATGTCCCCTCGCAAGACGGTTTTCATACTGGGCCTTAAAATGCTTTATTCTTGCTAAATACCAATGTAGTGCTATGAGAAAACGATCTGCGACAGATTTAACCACAGTTCTTATATATGATATGAATAACATTATCTCTATGGGAAATATAACAGATCTATTTACCGTCGATGTGAAAAGTTTTTTTTGAATGAGTCCTGTGGCCTAGACTTTTATATACACTTAGGACATGAGGGTGTCCAAAGAATGTAATATAATAGGTCAGCCCTTTTTTTTCTTGATAGGACAGCAAAAGTTCGTCTAGATGGGATAATTCCCAATATATTCTAGATTCAAAGTGGGGTACCGCTCGGCTCTCCAGCCTCCCCGATATTATTTTGGCTTAACATGGAGTTGGTTCTACGCCCCTCAAAAGGACGGCTCAGATACGTAAGTGGCATTCTAATACTAGAAACAGTAAGAGCTCAAGAAGAATGTGGACAGACGTTACAAGCGAGCCTAAATTAGACACTACAATGGGCTCACGAAAATGGTGTTCGGTTTGAGAGTCTAAAGACTGGACTTCAGTATTTTCACATTAAAAGGAAGTATATGGAATCCCCTTTTCTGATGGAAAATATTCTCATCCAACTTAACATGTCTGCTCGATGGTTGGGCACAGTTCACGACAGAGAGTTAACGTTCAAAGAACATACCCGTAGAGCTCGGTGTTGGGCCGTAACAGATCATATTGAACGACTCAATGATATGATTAAAGGCACTCAGCCCTATCTTCTTCGGTAAGCTAGCCAAGGAACAGCTTTCGCCACGCTGTTCTATAGCTCTGAGACCTGGTACGGACTTAGAACCTATGGATGGATAATAAATCAACTTCAAGAGGCGATCTTTAGCGCAACTCGAGCAGTCCTACCTGTCTAGTGCCAGTTTTATTGCGTGAAACGGGTTTGGGCCCAGCCACTACTTGGCTTGAAAGATCCCATGACCGCCTCGCAACTCAAATCGCTGCTGCTGACCCAAAATACCCTCCTCGTATACGTTGGAACCCTATCCATTTTGAGTAGATCAGATATCGACAACTTCTAGAAATTTCCCTTGATACCCAATAGACCATAAAATATGAATTAAGTAGGATCAAAACTAAGAAAGAAATAGATGTCGTTTTTCGTACTGAGTTGCTCGCTAAGTTTAACGAATATCTAAATTACAGTAAAATTGGGATACTTAATCCAGTTTTTTTTTTTCAGACGGGTCAATGGATAAATACCGAAATTTAGGCGCGGGATATTGTATATATCGCGGATCAAATACAGAAATTGCGAGCGAGAAAATACCGCTGGGTCGATTGTCGAAATTTACGACGCTGAAATAGAAGGTGCTAAAGAAGGATTAAAAGGAGCTGTCTCACACACTATGGCTAAATATGCCACCAATGTTGCAATTTGTTTTGATAATGAAGAGGCTACTATCCACTTACACGCAGTGAAGTTGACTCCGTCAAGATCCCAAGGATATCGTAATATTCCAGGAGTTACGAGATGCGTGGTACAGGAGATTACACACATCAGTTCCGGCACCTAGTGCTGTTATGGTTAGATGGATCATAGGGCATTTGGAGATGCCAGGAATTGAGTGAGCCTGTAACAGCTCGGAATCGAATTGCCTTATGAATTATCTTGAAATGGATATCCTAAAATATAAAATATAAAATATAAAATATAAAATATAAAATATAAAATATAAAATATAAAATATAAAATATAAAATATAAAATATAAAATATAAAATATAAAATATAAAATATAAAATATAAAATATAAAATATAAAATATAAAATATAAAATATAAAATATAAAATATAAAATATAAAATATAAAATATAAAATATAAAATATAAAATATAAAATATAAAATATAAAATATAAAATATAAAATATAAAATATAAAATATAAAATATAAAATATAAAATATAAAATATAAAATATAAAATATAAAATATAAAATATAAAATATAAAATATAAAATATAAAATATAAAATATAAAATATAAAATATAAAATATAAAATATAAAATATAAAATATAAAATATAANCCCCCCCCCCAACTTTGCACAAATCTGGACCTTTTAGATTCATTGATTGGTGCGTATCAGTTTTCAACCAATCCACGCTTACCACTTCTTACTAAACTACTATTAAAATAATTAAATCGTGTCATAACTCTGTCTCAGCCCCCATATCGACAAATCGACCTTTCATAATTTTTGGCGCGTCACTCTAAATCTACTCATACCCCTGCTAGCATAACCCAAGATGGAAAAAATCGAACCGCAGGCCTGTCTCCATGACCAAATTTGCTCTGGCTACAATTTGATGCTAGTATTTTTCCATTGAATATTACTCAACCCAAGTAAACAAATATGTCAACAAAGAAAATTATTTTGACCCTTCCATTAATCAATCCCACGAGAATTTGCAGCTTTAATCCAATAAATCTATCCGAACAAAATCATCAATATTTCCGGCAGCATACATGTAATCTCTTTCTTTATGAGATTTTTTTTAATGCTAATACAATTGCGCGCGAAATGATATCACTGCTATCCACCCCAATCGCAAAATATTCATGATTACCGACACAATTTCGAGAGCTGGAAATTTCAATTCCATGATATTAGCTACAATACTAGCTAGCACCTCATTCAGGTTTAGAAAACAAGAAGGCTTCAATAAGGACAACATTATTTCCTTGCCACTTTGTCCGAGCCATTCTTGAAGAAATCTGAGAATAAGACGCGAAAGTTAATGCTACAATTTTTTTTATAAGGTGCAATTTTGTAACTTCGAGACTAATAAATGTCAATTTAAGTGAATGTAGCCAGTTAGTTATAGTTACACACACACTCTCTCTCTCTCTAAAAAATCAAACCCAACATGGCCAGACGTATAATAAAGTGATTGAAAAAGGTGCTCAAATATCGACCAGCAGAGCCTTTTTGTATTCGAAATCCTGACAAGGTGTATAATAATGTAGTGGGCAAAGACCTCTAAACAATCACGAAGACTTGAACAGATTCCAATGATGGCGCAAGTGTATATACAAAGTGGTTAGAAAATTGCATTTGATGTTTCTTAC
>QVIK01000772.1:0-22949 GCA_003957845.1 Oidium heveae | reverse complement strand
ATTACCGAACTCGATGAGTCAGAAGAATGAGAGTAAGAGCTGAAGCAGTAGCAGCGTGAGGGGGACAAGAGGGGGCTACTACTAGTTAATATTATTTTTTTTTTTAAAAAAAAAAAGAGTCGGAAACACAAATCGCAAGGAAAAAGGAGAGAACAACAAGAAGGTACTCGAAAGCCCCGCTCATTTGTGGAAATGAAGGGCGAGACAAGGCTGCGCTGGACGCAAAATATAAGCCACTGAAGTTAGAGGCGGCAAAGTAAGAATAGAGTAGGCGGTAGAGGAGGAATAGGCGTATCCTCCGGGATTAGAACCTGAAATGATTAATAATAATAATGATGATTAATGTTCGTGTAAATTTAAATGTCTGTAATCTAGAGGACGACCTTGTGATAAACGTTGACCAGGGGGAGTGGGGGAGTCAATATGAGGAATATAGGGGTCAGTGAAGAAAATTGGGGGTCAGACGGCAGTGTGGTCAAAAATTGCCTAATTAGGCAATAATAGGTGGTCGACGGAGAAATAGAGGGTCAGTAGATCTGCTCCATATATAAATATTCGTCGGTACCCCTATTTCTAAATATCTGAGCTTCTAATTAATATTCTAGCTTAACGGTCATTGAATTACCTAATTTCGGGCATAGGTCTTGATTACTAATAAGGGGATCTGGTTTACGGAAACCTCAGTGGTATGGTTAGTTGAGCGCTATTTTTAAATATCATGTGTTGACATGGTGTGCGAAGGCACATTAGCTTGCTCAGCATATGCATCGGTTTAATTTGTTGAAATAGGAGCTGCCTCCAAAGAATTAATAGCGTTAGTAGATGCGTGTATTGTGCCAGTGGCAACTTATGGTACAGAGATATGGTGGCCAGGCCTGTCTCGTCAGTTTATAATTGGGACTGTAAGGCCCCCCCCCCATCATTTCATTGTAGGCTAATTGATTAAGTTTTACATATGGCCTTAAGAGCCGCGCTACCACTATGGAGAACTAAACCAAACCTAGTCCTACACAATAAGGTGAAACCCCCCTAGCGCGCATACACTTAGAAGGCTGTCGCCTACGTCTTGTTGCTCGCTTAAATTCTCTCGACGATCGCCGCCCACTCCAATCAAGAGCAAGTATGTATACATATGTTAACACGTTATAATTTAAATCTAAGTCAAGACTGTCTAAGAAACCTGAGTCACAAATGTCTAGATTCCAACGTGCTTTTCAACAGATATCTCAGGCTGGAGCCGCAGAGCCATTACCAGCCCCGGTATAAACGGTAGCTCTTGGTTCATAGGTAGACGGAGTATAAGAACATCAGTGTTGGTCAATTACAATAACTCCGACTGATATATGCGCCTACTCAGATGGGTCATCAGAGGGTCTCGCTCAGTCAGCATGGGGGTTCACTTTTCAACATGGTGGGGTAATCTTTCAGAAAGAACATGGAGTATTACATGCTGAAGAGGTATACGACGCAGAGATTTTTGGTGCAACATTTGCACTTCGGGTTGTCTTGTCAGCCAGAAAAAATAGCGTGAAAATTTTTATACTTCTCGATAACCAAGCTGCAGTGTTGGCCTTTCAATCAGGTAAGGCAGCATCCAGTGTTCGGTTAGCCGGCCTTTTTCATAACCTGGCGAAGAGTGTGAAGGCAGAATTTAGATGGGTGCTAGGTCACTCAAGAATTAGTAAAAATGAAAAAGAAGATGCGGAAGCAGACGCGCAAGCTCGCGCAGAGCTACAAAATTTGCTTGAGAGTCAAACTCAGCCAAATTGTAATACCCTTGCTTTTATACGTCGTCTGATGCATCAGGTTCGTCAAGAGCTGGTTGAGAAATGATGGTCTAATGTTTTTCCAATTCGATATCCGCAGAAAAAAAACCAAGAATGAGTTTTCAATTGGATGATTTCAATTTTTTTGCGCCTGATGCCATTTTAAAACACGCAGATAGCATGGTATAAGTTACTCTGTTAACAATGAGATTATTGCAAATATGCTTCCACAACTACAAGAGGTCCTATATATTAGTGTTGAGAATGATTCATCTTGCCACCTTTCACTAAATAAGACCAGGAATATAATTTCTCGGATACTTTTAATACCGATGAGACTGATTTTTCTACCAAGTTTCGCCTTACGAAATCATTAGTACTGGCCCTCTTGGGGGCTAGAAGAAAGGGACGAGAAGGATATTTATTATTTTTTTGCGCCATTGCAAATGACTCTGACATTCACTCTCTCCTTTTCATTAGACTGACAGCTTGTCTGAGATTATTCAAAAAGAAGAAAGCCTATGAATATGGCTTGAAATATGAACACGACTAGAAAAGGTAATTGACGAAGGAGATCTTTTCCCAATGGCTTCACTGCTTTGATGAATAAATTTCCAAAACTTCCGGGAAAAAATTAATACTCTTGCTCAGGAACTCTTCTAGGCATGAGAGACTCGAGAACGTTCTAATACTTCGAGATACAAAATTACATTTTCTTCCTTCCTACACTACATTCAGGCTCCAACCAACACATGCAGAGATAATAGCTTCATTCAAGTCTAGATATAAAAAATGATAGCAGAGAAAGTTTATCCTCCTATCAGATAGACCCGTTGCTAAGCATTAATATGTATTGCAGTTGCTTGCCATGCAGTGGTCAACAAAATTATTTAAGGAAATAACAAAATTAGTTCATGAAATTTGCTGGTGCCACACTGAAATCCTTCTATATCAAGGCCTTCCTTAGTCGCCCTAACTAACGGTCAATAATATACAGGAATATGAAAAATTTCCATTTGTATTTAGATTATGTGACAGTTCTCTCTGCTCTTTAACAAATTATGACCATACGAACTGTAGTCGATTTCCACATCAAAATTTATTTCCTTAAGTCAAGCCAAGCTTTAGCTATTTATCTGGCAAGAATTGATTAAGATTTGCGTTTAATAGATTTTTGATCAAACTTCTTCTCGAAAGAACTTATTCGACAAGGAAATGTGGAAATAATATCGAGGCTGAACCCAGTGCTACGTATCAGCCTCTCGCGAGGCGGAAAAGTAGCCACTTATCGAACATCGCTTTCCTTTGAAAAAAGGGCAGAAATCTACGAGTATCTATGTCAAGTTTCAATTTTACAATCATTTCATTGTTCTAAGTCCGTCAATATTTATGAGTCAGTTGGCCTATCGCATCATGCGTATCATTCGACGTGTCTGTAAAATTGACTTGTCACGGGTATTTTTAAAGATCACTGCAGTGCGCCAAATTGAGAGTATAGGGTTCCATACGAGAATAAAATCGGGAAAGAAAGGGATAAAAAGAAAGAGAGATAAAGGGGCGGTATACAATTTTATTAGAATTCCAATTTTCCCAACCCACGATCTTTTACAGCCAATTGGATAGAGTCTTTAATAGTATTATGTGCCGAAATCCATGCACTCCTGCCAGAATTTTCTCTATTATCACAATTACAATTATTACCTCTCTCACAATTACAGCAACTTGCTTCAGCAATAAGATAATCGAGCCAACGTATTAAGCCCACTACCTTTGCCATATCCCTTTCATCTAATACTACTCTCCGTAGATACCTTACCATCGCAGCTACATCCTCCGGATGTGGTCCATCAGAAGCACACTCTTCATACCAAGCACTTGTTGTTTCTCTAAGTTGGGGCAGACTACTAAGCTCATGTGTAGTAAAAGTTGGTCGCGATTCACGTTCGGGCAGGACTAATTTCCGTGGTAATGGCGCTTGTTCAGCTAGACATTTTTTATTCGCATTCTGAATTGTATTGAGAGCACAACTAATAGATCTAAATTGTTGTTGTTGTTGCTGTAATCGTTTTTGTTCGTCAAGTAGCTCTAGTCTAACATCATCAGGTAATTCCGAAAGAAAGTCAGGATCTAGTTCGGCTTGGAATTTGTCCTCAATTTTCACTTGTCCATCTTTAACTTGACCTTTATTACTTTCCAGAAAGGTAAAGAAATTTAGTTGGCGTGGATCATGTTTAGTCTTCAAGCCAAGGTTTCGCCCTCGACCACGTTTTTTCGAAGGCGAATGTTTTTTTATGATCGGTTTTAGGATTGTACGATTTTTGGTGGGGGTGTTTGGAGTATGAGCATTGTAATTCGCAAGGATTTCAGTCTTCATATCATCTGGAAGTGCATCAAAAACATTCCGATCTAAACCAGATGGTATTGAGGTGAAATCTTGTTTTGAGAGATTGTGGATTTGGGGCCTTATGGTAGAATTATTCTTGGAAGTCTTTTGGAGCTTACTCTGTGCCAGTAGCTTTGACTGAATATCCTGTGGTAGTTCACCAAGAACACTTTGGTCAATTTGTGAAGGAATTATAAACTGGGTCCCAGTAATATTCAGTGGTTTTGGGGAGAAATTGACATCAGAATTAATTCTTGCAATAGCAGATGCTGGATGTCTATGAACAGTTCTTGATTTTAGTGGGCTTGATTCATCAATTGGATCATTTTCACTTCTACAATATAAACCAGGCTTAGAAAAACTTAATGTTGTTGAATTATGATTAATTTCTTCGACTGAATCCGAATTAATGTTTTCGTTAGGGCTTAATGTTGCTTTTTGCTTCTTGGAATTTTGCATCTCATGAATTGAATCAGTAGATGGCTGTGATGCTCGTTTTAAGAATAAAGATTTTCCATAACTATCACGCTTTTGTCGGTAAATAGGACTGGTCTTATTTGTGGTTTTCACAGTCTCTAATTTAGTCATCTGAACACCAAGTCCACGTAAATCTCCAGGAGAAAACCCATAACTACGCAAGATAGATACTGCTTCTCGACCAATTGATTCAGCATTAGAGGTTGCGACACCAAAGATTACACTCTTATTAAACGTATCACATATGCCATGACCCAGGTGTTTTGGAGGATCAAGAGGAGCACCAGGGGATCTTCTCATAATCTTCACAGTAAGTTGTTTTCCTCGAACTTTTTGATCTACGAGTCGACGTTGAAGCTCAATGCAGAGGTTATAAAGAAACTCTTCAGCTTCATTTTGAGTAAGAAATCTGATTCCCCAGTTTATTTCTGCTGATACAGATTTTCTACATACTTGTTCGCCTACCTCAGTCAAGTCAACTCCTAGCGATAATTCCCAGATTCTTTTTCCGGTTTTAGGCCCTAATACTGCCATTAATCGATCTTTATTGGATTGGCGTATATCTTTGACAGATTTAATTCCAATTTCCTCCAATTTTCCACCTATACTGCGAGCCACACCCGGAAGATCCCTCACATTGAGCTCACAAATATGACCATCTACATCCTTGGGCTTAATTTGTACAATGCCTGCTGGCTTAGATTTTCTAAGTGCCACTTTTGCAAGAAAAATATTGGGTCCAATCCCAATGGAAACTTCACATCCTGTTATCTTTTTCACTCGATTTTTGAGATCGCTAGCGATCGTATTTGCTTTCGCCTGCTCACATAAGACACTCTCTTCATAGAAAGTTACACCGTCAGTCTGACCAGCAGTATGGCATAGACTTGATATATCAACTAAGGCTTCATCCACGCTCACGCTCTGTACAATACCACCAACGCTTAAAATTTCATTGTAGAAAAGATTACTTGCCACTTCATACGCTGGAAAATCATACGGAAGAACTTTAATGTGAGGACAAAGCTTGAGAGCATTCTTCATCCACATGCCGTTCTTGACCCCAAATGCTCGGGCTGGATAATTACAGCTAGCGATCTCAGCTCCTGCTCCACTACCATGGGCAACAGCTGCAGGCTTATCTACAAGTTCAGGCGAGTTCTTCAGAGACACAGCACAGAAAAAGCTATCAAAATCGACATGCATTATGTATCTTCTAGCTCCTGTTTTAATTTTACTAAGCTTAATCTCCTGCGAGTTTTTTTCGGTAGCTATCGCTTGTAAACGAGATTTTAATTCAGCTTTCCATTTCGATAAATGATGCAATCGCGACTCAGCGTAGAACTGAGAAATAAAGTCTGGATTAGCTGTAGTTGATTTTCGTATTTTGGGATCGGCAAGTAAGAGAGAATTATGTTCTTCGGAAGTAAGCTCCCTTGATTTATTCAAAATGGGACTATTTTCGATCTCTACTGATTGAGTCTTGATTTGGGAATTGGATTTCTTCTTGGGTGGAAGATTGGATTCCTGAAAAGTTGTTTGTTGATGTGTATTTATGTCACTTGAAGAATGTAAAGGTGAAGAAGGAATCTGGATGTAAGAATCGAGATGTGCTACATTTGTAATCTCGGCTTGTTCTGTGTGGAATTTTAAACCTTCGGTACGATCCAAGACTTCCTCTAATGATGATGTCACCTCAAAGCCTTCAGAAAGGAGGGAATTGTTGTCAACATTATCCTGTTGTGGTTCTAAATATGCTTGAAGTTCATTGTTGACAGATTCCTCTACTTTTTGGTCCTTAAACACTTTCGGTTCAACACATTTAGGGCCTGATTCATTTACGAAATTATCGACATACTTTCTAAACTGACCTGTATACCAACTAGATTCTGTTTGCTCGCTATAGCTTCTTATATTTTTATTCTTGTAACTGGAAATTTTACCTTCTTCAAATCCCAATAATCGTTGTGTAGATCCTCCATGAAGAATTTTATAAGAAGTCCAAGGAAGGATTTTCCCAGCAGCTAAACTATCAATAATCCAAGCTGGTTTAACAATACGATATTTTTGGAACTCTATAGCTTTCTTCGGAGTGAGGTTGGCGGCGATAATGTGTGTAACACTAGTTTTTCCATCAAGGTATTGACAGAAGCCACCACCATGAGAAACAACTATGTGATGAATATCATTCAACGAAGGCTGTGTATAGCCATTGACATGGATGACAATGCCTCTGAATATTTGCGGCTTATCAGAGGAGTTAGAGCGAATGTGAGCGTCAAGATTTTGTAGCTTCAATCTTTTGCGCCGGAAATAATCGGAGAATCCACCAAAATTCGATCCTTCATATTCTTCTCCTAATTCATCAGTAAACGTGTGTTTCTCAATTTGTTTTCGGATTAATCCTGATTGCTTCTCCAGTCTGCATCCCATACCCCAATCTTACCTGCTAAATTAGTTGACGCGAGCTGTCAAACACGATTTCCAAAACGCGCTTGTGCCAAATCTGGCTAGCCTGTAATTTGCTTATCGATAAAAAAATTTACACATTCACGTGTAGTTACTATTTATCTTCGATAACAAAAACTTTTCAACTAGAAAATTTTTCGTAAGAGTCAATTCACTACCCAGGTAATTGCCTTTTAATAGACTTTCAGTTAAATTCTAAGTCTGATAGAGGAAAGCAAATCATCGTTTGGATAAAAGCCGCCATACAAAATAAAACCAGGATGCCTCTTCTTCCTGGTAAGCTCTCTCCCCTTAGATTATAATCCAGCGTCGCACTCACATTGTACTAGTTGCCCTCTATGGGCTAGAAGTTCCCTGTGATGGCTCTCCTGTAACAGCTGCACCTGAGTTTCCAGCGACTGTACGTACTCTTTAGTTTGCGAGGCGCATTGTCTAACATTTAAGTCAAAGTTCCGTATTACTATGGCTGCCATTGACCCCGATGAGGTGCCAGTAGGCAAGACTAATGATAAGAACTTTCAACCGCGAGCAACTTTGAAGATCATTCGTGAACAGGATGATCAAGATAGCGATGACTCCGAAGATGAGATGGGTGACTTATTAGCAGAAAGTGATTCTGAAGACGAGGACAAGAATGGTGGCCCAAGTGATCCAAATAAGTCAAAGAAAGCTAGAAAAGCTGCGGCAGTAAAACAACTAATGGATGCCATCGCTGACGATGAATCCGATGAAGAAATGGAGGACGCACCCAAGGGCGAAACGCCAGATAAGAAAGGAAAAGCAAAGGCTCTGGAGAATAATGAGGCTGAAAGTCAATGTAGCTCCCATGAGGATAATGAAGTCGAGGAATTTGTCGTCTGTACTCTTGATCCTAAAAAGGTAAGATCTCAAATTAACTTCATTCTGGACCCGATTAATTTGTGATAGAACCTTCAACAAACTCTTGATATTACTATTGGTGAAAATGAACGCGTTTATTTCAAAGTCACTGGTTCACTCACAGTGTACTTAACTGGTAATTATTTAGTCACAGATGGCTTGGGCTTAGGTCGCAATCTAGACGATGACTATGAAGATGACGATGAATACGATCTTTCTCCAGATGAAGATGAGTTGGAGCTTGAGTCCGATGATGAGGTTGATGAGTTAGACGATTTGGAAAATCCAAGGATTACTGAAATTACTTCTGAGGATGAAAAAGTGCCTAAACTTGTCAAGGCTCCTGAAAATAAAGCGGGAAAAAACAAACGCTCTGTTGATGAGATAAACGATGATAACTCAACTGAGAGTGCCACGGCAAAGGTGACGAAGGCTGATGAACAAAAGCTAAGCAAAAAGCAATTGAAAAAATTAAAGAAAAATAATGGAGAAGCTTCTATTGTCAAAACTGATGATCATAAGAAAGATGAAGAAAAGTCTGATAAAAATGACAGAAAAGTTCAATTTGCAAAAAATCTCGAACAGGGACCAACTGGATCAGACGATAAGGATAAAAATGATCAATCTAGCAAACAAAAAAAAGCGACACTGGGCGTCAAAACGGTTGACGGTATAAAAATTGATGATAAGAAATTAGGATCTGGTCGGCCTTGTAAGAAGGGTGACAAAGTTTCTATGCGTTACATTGGAAAACTTGTCAACGGCAGTGTCTTTGACTGTAAGTTAATTAATTTATTCGAGCCAGCAGTTCACTAAATGAAACCAGCGAATAAAAAAGGAACTCCCTTTAGCTTTAAGCTAGGAACAGGTGAAGTTATACGTGGCTGGGATATCGGTGTGACTGGTATGTCCCCCGGTGGGGAACGTCGCCTTACAATTCCACCCAACAAAGGATATGGAAATAAGGCTATGCCTGGAATCCCAGCTAACAGCACTCTCATATTTGACATCAAAATGTTGGAAGTCAAGTAAGTGTGCTAAATAAAAATTTCGCTTATATTTCAGTACCTATAAGTTGGATGAATAATTTACATTTGGAGTTTTAAAATAATCGATTTTCTATCAATGTACAGTTACAGAAATTATTTTCATTTCTAGGATTTTGCTTCTCATCATCAATTAGAAGCACTTTGACTTATTTTGACTCTAACTCAACATACAAATCTTGAGATATATTTTTGCACCATATTTTGAACTTAATCAAAACTCAATCTTTTTCTATGTTTATTCTTTGTTTCTCATTTGCTAGTTTATTCTCTAGAGAAATAAAAATAATTATCAGCTCTGATCTTAACATGCAAGAGCTACTTCGATGTGGTCATCCTGCTCCTGCCTTAATCTAATTTTTTTTCACATTACACAATTTTCTGCCAACTATTGCTTATCAGTTCAGAATGAACCAACAATAAAAATTATCAGTCTACATTTTATTCAAAAATATTCTTTCTTTCTTTCTGCGTTTTTATCAGTTATCCTTCAAATTAAGACATGAGCTATGTACACAACAAACCTGGTTCTCTCCACCATTTAAAACACCGTGAAGACTTTAGTCAAACAGAACAATCCTGGACAGAAATGGGAGTGATGAATACTTTTGAATATGGCTTAAGGCCTTCGAGGCTCCGAAGACGAAAATCCAAGTTTTTATCAATTCTTCAAATTCCAAGTAGTAGCGGTAAATGCTATTAGCCAAAATCCTAGAATCTAGACCAATCGAAACTTGGCGCTCTAGACTAACGTCTATCTTAGTCTCAAATTCTTCATTTTCTGGGTCTACTATTATTATTCCTCCTGGTATCCCATCTGGAAGAAAATACATGCTTTCCTCAGCCTTTATTAGAAACCAAATAGATCCTACTATCGTCCATTGTACACAGCTCAGAGATCAGCTAAGTATTTTTTATCTTGAAAACGAGGAGGAGGATTTTATGCAAGGTATTCTTCCGTTTACTTCGACGGATTCGAGTAGTAACGGCCCCAAACTATCTATTGTATCACAAAGAGTCGGTTGCTCAAATAAAAGGGCTTCGTTTGGCTTGAAGTTATCAATGAAAGTGGATAGGTCATATAATTTCTCTTCTGAAAACAATTATTATATAACAAGATCCGCCGTTGGCGAAGGGAGCTCCAGAGAGCGTCTCCTCGCACCCATAGAAGAAGATACGAATTTAGACGTACAAAGAGCAGATCCCCTTCCTAGTAAGTCCTATGAAGCATTTTCGAGTAAACTTAGCTGCTAACAATAAGGAGCTTTTATCACTGTGGAAAAAGTGGCATTGGCAAAGATCTATCTAGAGCGTTATTATGAAGATTTTCACTCATATTACATAACGTCCCGAACAACACGACTGCATCAGGTGGAATTGTCTCTCTTTCAAAATCAAGACTTGACTGCCCAAGAAAAAGTAGAGATCCGAAAGTCGCTATTAAGAGATGAAAGTGAGCACCTCCGACATTCTAGAGTTATGAAATCACGGAAAATGAGTTCTATTAAGGAACAAGATGTTGTCAATTCAGCGTATGAGGTGATTAAAATTCTTGGAAAAGGAAGTTTTGGTGTCGTTCGTCTAGTAAGACAGAAGTCAAGTGATTGGAACGCGTTGTGAGTTACCCTTTCACGATACATGACTGGATTTAAATCTTTCTAACTCCTATATAGTGAGCCCAACCAAATAAATTCTCCAAAAAAAAGCGAGGTTTTTGCTATGAAAGTAATAAGAAAATCCAACATGCTCCTAAATAGTCAAGAGGGACATTTACATGCGGAACGCGATTTCTTCGTAGCCGCAGAAGGCTCCCGCTGGTAACTTACCACTATATTTTTTAAGATATTAAATTCTAATTATCGATTAAGGGTCGTACCGCTTATTGCTAGTCTTCAGGATAAAGATAACCTTTATCTTGTTATGGAATACATGCCAGGTGGTGATTTCCTTGGGCTTCTTATCCGAGAAAATATACTTAGTGAGCCAGTTGCTAAGTGGTATATTGCGGAGATGATTCTTTGTATTGAGGAAGCTCATAATCTTCACTGGATCCATCGTGATATTAAGCCCGATAATTTCCTTATCTCTGCTTCAGGACATCTCAAGATTTCTGATTTTGGTCTAGCTTTCGATGGTCATTGGTCCCATAACCAATCTTACTTTAACAATCATCGTTACTCTTTAATAAAAAAATTAGGCCTAAATGTTGATGGTGATTCAATTGATAAAATAGAGGGTAACACTGTTGCAACAGCGCTTAAAACACCAAAGGCAATGGCTAGAGGCACGGAGCATCATGAAGTTGGTGCTACAGTTAATACTAGCAATGATGATGATCTTAATTGGCGCAACAAAATCAGTAACCGAAGCTTCGCACGTTCTGTTGTGGGTACAAGTCAATATATGGCTCCTGAAGTCGTGAGAGGTGAAACTTATGACGCCCGGTGTGATTGGTGGAGTTTGGCAATCATTCTTTATGAGGTAAGCTTCTTTCAATCGTTAAAATTGTAATTGTTATACTAATTTGAACAAATAGTGTCTATTTGGACACACTCCATTTATCGCCAATGATGGCGGTAGACAGCAAACCAAGATGAATATAGTTGTAAGTATTCTCACTATTAGCATTTTTATTTGAATCTAATCTAGCTTAGAGCCACAAGTCCGAGTTTAAAATCCCGCAAAGACCGGTAGTTAGTAGAAAATGTCAGGATCTTCTAAGGAGTATCATTCAAGAGAAAGAAACCCGCCTTTGCTCTAGGAGGTATTGTGCCAAGGAACAAATAGGAAAGGGTAAGCAGATACAAGAACTGGCTGGCCATTATGTCTATCCAAACGATGCCGAGGATATAAAGGCACATAAGTGGTTTCGTGATATTCCATGGGATCGGCTGCATTTAACGATACCTCCAGTTGTGCCAAAACTTAAATCAATAGAAGATACATGCTACTTTGATGAAGAGGGGTCTGTATCAGATTTTTCTGATTCCGTTAATGAAGTTTCACATACTCAAGAAGATATTGAAAGTATTTTAAGTCCATTCAACCAGGAAATCCAAACATTAATTCTAGGATATCTCGAATCACCACATGACTCCACCAAAATGAGAGAGATTGAGAAAGAGATTGATCAATTTGCCATTCCTGACACGCATAGACAGTACCTTAAGAAAGTTGTCAAGTTATATGGTAAGAAGGAAAGAAAAAGACCTAGAGATATAATATTAAGAGATAAAATTATCGGACCCAAAGCTCTTGATATAAGGAAAGAGGGAGCTTTTCTGGGATATACCTACCGTCGATTCAATCAAGGACAATATAATATTGAGGGCGTATTTAAGCGCGATGATAGTTCTCCGTTCAAGAGTACCAAGGCTAGCTGTGTACCATGATTCTATATGAAATTATTCTATGGTCAATTTAGTTGTTAGGAACCTCTTTATTTTCAGAGTTACCTTTTCTTGTTCGCTATTTTGTGTGAAATAAGTTAGGTAAGAAAGTGAAGACTTTTATCAGCCTAAAAGAACCAACCAAGACATCTATCTGATTAAGCTGTATTATAGATAGACGAGATCAAGGTTCCCTAGAGGTTTCGTGTTATCTAATTTAACCGTTCCAACAAGACAGAATTTCCACCGCGAGATGTGTATGCATTTCATTGCAAGTGTCCCGTTGATTCTATGTAACATAAGATAGTCTCAATGATAGCTCAGTGTTTGGTTAAATTTTTAAGACTTAGATCAACCCTTACATATCTCTCGCAAATCTAGAAATTTGCATTGATGATAACGTTTTGAAAACGGCCTGAGCCATTTTCTGAAAAGAAAGATGTTACTTTAAGTAGCGATACTTACAAAATTAATGGTGTGTAATGCTTAAATATCAAAACGCACCCAGTCCAAAGTAGTTATGTGACAGCTTAAAAGTCAAATTATTCAGGGGCTGATGTGAGTGATGCCTGAATACTATTGTGATGCATGCCTCAACATACATCGTATCGCAAAACAGCTAGCAGAATTCAGGTAAACACTATGAATTAAATAAACACTCACCTCATACCAAAGAAATCACTTACATTAAGAGATGTAGCTAAGTAAAAATCTTGCCATGCCTCACATTATTATTAAATTTGATGCGGACTCACTACTCGAAGTCGGTGCTCATCATAGCCTTCCACTTTTTTTTTTCGCAAACTCACGAAGAAAACAACTCATAACTTAGCCAATTCTGGGTTTTCATTATTTTAGCAAAACCGTCTGCAAATAGATTGGACTTAGACTTAATGCAACACTTGCTATACTTTGCACGACAATTTTGAAATAACATATGAGTGTTTTAGCATGTGCATTCAAGGAGTTCTAAAAAATACTTCCAAAAAAAATACTACCAAACTAAGCTTTTAGCTTTTATAAAAAGATATATGAATCGATTTCTATATTTATGAATTTTGCTAAGAAGAAGATTTTTTTTGATTTTTTTAAATTTTTTTTACTGGAGAGGGGATCGAAATGTCGGATGATGTTATGAAATGTCTGATTCTCTAGCACCAACGATAGGGTCATCCAAGCGCTGATCATTTGAAATGGACAATTTTTTTTAAAAAAAAAAAAAAAAAAAACACCATAGATATTGATATGGACCCAGCTGACGTTAAGTCTCCACCCTGCGAAGCCTGTGATATAGGCAAGTCTGTGAATTTCACAACAAATATCCATAGACCTAGAATGAATTATGTAGGGGAGATTTGGCATTGTGATATTGGAACGCTAAACCCGGTTATAATGGAAGACTAGGTATATTTTTTTTAGTATACGTCAGAGTAGTGGGATGATCAGATGGTAAAATATGACGAGAAATTTAGATGTAGAGGGAAATGATGATCTTAAGCGTTCTAGAGGAAGTCTAAAGGGTAATTAAAGGTACTAGAGGGGACTAGAGGATGAACAAGAGGTAAACTTAAATTGGTGTTTTAAGGAATCTAGCTATGCTGGAATACGTCCTACAGTATATAAGACTTTTCTTATGGTTTAAGTAAATACGGCCCTAGAATAGTATATATTGATCTGTGCCTACGTAGACTATGACGATAGACCCATCATGGCTTGCTTTATTGCTGGATTATGAGGCGTATTTGTCAGTATTTAATCTAAGTAAGTGAGTTACTTTTGTAAACCATCTATGGATCCTTGGGTCACTGTGTATAGCACAAGTTGAAGCCAGTCATCATGTGACTGGTGAAAAGCTGGATGCGAGAGGAACCAGAAGTGTTTTCCTCGGATAAAGAGGGACTGAGAATAATTTAGTCTGGTCACTTGATGGCGGAAGGTTTCTCGTAACTCCCCAAGTTGTAGCACATGAAAGTATGGGGTACAGACTTGGTTGGCCAACCGATTTGAGGGAAATTATGAGGTCTTTGCCAAAGCATGTACAGGACAAGTTAAAATCTAGAAAAATAGATTTTGCAAGATATGAAGACTTTGCCATTGCCCGCGACTTACTTCCTACAACATTGGTGCCAAGAGGGCGAGGTTTTTCCAAAAAGAACAATACAACGACCATATGTGGATCAAATTATGTTGCACCTAGAAGCACCCACATGTGTAGATGAAGACTTGGCAGCCATACTAAGTAGTATGACTTCAAACCTCGGATGAACATCGCGACAATCATGTATCAAAAAGACGTAGCTCAGTGGAGTTAGAACTGTTAAATGATGGATATTCTATTAACATTCTTAGTCGGATTCAAAATGTTATTCACAATATCAGATACATAGTCTTGGATCGATCAGTGGGGCTTCAGGAGTTAATGGTGGATCAACTGCAGAGTATCTCTCGCTTCGCAGGATTAGTCGAGGAACCATAATGCACCCTGGAAATCTATGTACTCACGCGTGCTTTTTGCATTCCCTTGCCTCACACCCTGATCGATTTCACGCACTGATGCTTAAATTAGGATTCATAATTTCGCCCTAGCATTAACAACTTTAAACTTTGGAATCGTGCGCTTGATAACAAGGGAACGCGAATCTTCATCCAACTGAAAAAATATTATCATCATAACGCGATTTCTCTTAGTTTTGGAACTACATTATTTACTTCCCATAAGTATCGTGTTTATCAGCTCCTCAGAGATAATGGTCCAGTCACCAAATTCAACTTTATTATTAGTGGCAGTGTGCTAGTTCATGTACTTAGAAACGCGTTTCCGATCAATTTACTTCAGTGTCAGCACGGAAGGCTACTAATCTTTGAGTAGGTCAAGGGGTTAAGATATGGAAAGAATAAGGTTGAGGGCGGTTATCAAGGGAGCTCTAGTATTATATTATTTATATCGATTCTCTAGACAATAATCAAGGAGACAAGGAAAGACAGAAGACAAGACGTAAAGAACAAATAAAGGAGAGTGAGCGGAGCCTAAATATGTACACAATGATCACCGTAGAACCAAACCAAAATGGGAAGGAGACAAAGTGTTCCTGAAGTAAATACAGTAACTAGGGTAACAAGATAACATAATGATCGTCGTAAACTCAATATTGAATATCACGTGATATGTGCTTACTAAGTTGCAGGAATTGAGAACCAAATCCTGAGATTCAGCCACCAATCTTCTTGCCGAGAAGGGAAATAAATTGAAATGTGAGGAGCTGAAATCTGGAAATGTTCGTGGTTTCGCTCCATACATCTGTGATACCATATTTACTCCATAAAAAATGGCCAAGGAATTGGTAATAGATGCCACGTGCGGTTCAAACTGTATGGGTAAGGATGCTTGGTTTTCAAAATCTGGGAAAGTTTTATCTATTAATCATCTAGTTATGAGCTTATCTGCCGTTCTTGTGGAGCTAGATGGAACCAGGTTGCCTTTATGTTACCTCTTTATAGGTGTTGACAACCCTGATGGCATCTCAAAGTCTGCAGATCCTGGCGCAACAACTTGGATTCTGGAGAGGTTTGACAAACCACCCAAGGATGCTGGGTTTTCTCTGACTTTTTTCGGTTGTGATAAAGATCGATCCGAAATAAACGCTATCCAGCTAGTTTGGCCGAGTGTAAAAAGTACAGCTTTGCTATTGGCTTGCAAACAGAGTGATCAAAAAGAAGCTCAGCGATGCCACAATGATGAGGAGCCAAAAATCACAATCTGATCCAGGCTATAACTTTTCTACTTTGGCTTGAAATTTGCTGGGGGCCATATCCTACAAGCCGACCTAATGATGATTATAGATATGATCGATGTGGTTTCGTATCCTGGACAAATAGATTTTCTGAACAGCATAATCTTGGGATTGCCAATGATCATAAGAGGGATATTCTAAGGATGTTTAGCCGTCATTTTAATATACATTATTTGATACCTAATCAAGCTGGGTCCTACCACTCTACGGAGCAGATCCATTTTGACTGTGTTAACGAGCTACATACTTGGTACCGTGCTCATTACTTTCGTTTATGGGCTTACCTTTTCGATATATTTCCTCTGGACTTTCTGCGGATAGTATGGATTATAGACTGGGCGAGTTCGATCAGATTTGATGTTCCAGAGAAGAATTCAATTTCTGTGGTGAATAGCTTTGTAGTTTGGTCATTTAAGGGGCGTGGAACTCCATGCCTTCTGAGTTAATATTTAGTCAAACTTGTTGAGACTATGCCTCCTAGATGCTAAGCAGTGATAGATGCAAATGTAGTGGGCCTACAAAATATTGAAAACCGTTCAACTTAGATGAATGCTGGTACAGTTTTCATTGAAACGTTGATTTATCTTAGTTTGTATCAGGCTTCTCAATATGTTACTACACACTTGTGCACTGTAGTAAAATCTTTGCATTGAATTTAATGCAATAGATTCCACATAGATTCAGCTTAGGGTGAAGAGGAAGACATTGAATTTCTCAGTCGGAAAACTTCATCATATATCTTTTGCCAAGAAATCTCACAAAATTGGTGTAAAATCTACATTACATAGTAAATCATTCCTAAATAGGCTTAAATACCTTCGCAAAAACCCCTACCCGGGGCTATACAATAAATTTCTACCGTGGTAGTGGGGTAGATCTAGCAAGGCCCTATTTTAAACATTATCTAGTAACCATCTTCTGGGACAATAGGTTCGCTCAAGATGACAAAGTCTAATTAAATTTAAAGATACCTCGCGATTAAATAGCTTCCTATTCAAAGTCGAAGGTCTTTAGTGAGAGATGATGTAGTCATTGTGCTTTATAGAGGGCAACGTTAAATAAAGACCTGGATGTATGTGATTGGCGCACGGACGAATTGCAAGCCAAATGATTCCAATTTTTTCCTGGAGTAACTGGGGTTTTTTCTCCTTATCGATTCTCTCTTCGAAGGATTGCGTAAAAGATAATTCTTGCTGTGCACACAGTCTCACTCCTCTGAAAAGCGCTAGGTTTGTGTTTTGAGCCGTTCCTAGCGATGATGACTCTCGACGAATGTATTTTGCTGCGTCTACAGTAGATGAACAAGGTTAACCTTGGCAAGCCCGCTAATAAAGCAACGGGTACTACTCGCTTAGTAGTTAAAACCTATCGGTGGTACATTGGGGCCCATATTATTGCAGGCCTCTTGAACGCGGATGCGATGATAATTGCACGTTACTTCAAATTCTCGGGCAAGCGTGGCGGGCATTGCTTTAAATGCAAGTCCTGTGTATTTGTAAGTTGCCATTGATTGGTTTTTTACTTTTACTGTGAAAGAAGAAGAAAAAACGAAAAAAGAAAAAATTGGGCAAGTTTTGAGTCTTTTTCTACGTGTGGTTGTGTTGCAAAAGTGTGGATTGTTATGGGGAGCACCAACTTTACTTTAATTGGCGGGTCCAAAATGAAACAAGACAAGGTGGGGCGTGGCATGGATATCTGTCGCGATTTATACTTTCAATTCATAACACAAGAATAGGCTATAGATGGCATATATATCTTAATGTCCATTTTATTTTCTCTCCATACGTAAATAGGGGCATGGACCTCATCTCTACAAATTATGTTCCACGCTCCGCGGGACGCAGTTATCGGGAAAAAGCCTCGTCGTGATGTATGATTGAAGTCACATCAATAATATAAATAAACACGACACTCGTGTTTACAATATTACCATACTTACGTGTCCAACATACACGTCACTTGTAACTGGCCCATCTGCTTATATTGCTTACGATTTATCACTTAACCGCTGTTTGGAAATGAAAATTATTCAGCGATAATAATTAGTTTTTGGAGATGTGATAGTTTTCTCTTGGTCAGGCATTTTTTAATAGCATCTGACAACCCTGTACTCTGACACGTGTGTCAAGAATTCCTTTTGCTGCCGAGTTGTGCTGTGACGTTTGTACGATTCAACGCGACCAGATTATTTCGACGAGTGTAGCGCGAGACATTGAGATAATACTATCAACACCATTGGCAACTTGGCTAACAAATACAATACAGTAAATTTACAATTACAAAAATAAAACTATCAAATTTACTACAGTCTAAATTTATTGCTTGCTATGGGTGACGTTTTATCAAATTCTATCTCAAATACTAATCTAGTTGCATCGGTGTCTAGAGATAATCAACCAGGACTGAGGTTCAGTAATAAGTATGAACTTTCATCACATACTTCAAGCTCTGCAGGAGAAAACAAAAGAAAAAGCAAAATCGAAAACTGGCATGAAAGTAGAGCAAAGCGAATGAGAATGAGGTACGACTTAACAGACACGATTCAAACACGAACCCTATAATTCTTCTCGGAGAACATAATACATCAACATAATGAATAAATATTTCTAACTTTGATAATACAGCGTACATGATGTGGCTAATCTTGAATCCGAAAAAAGCCGAAATACCAAGCCTAACATGACTGCACAAGTAGATGAGTCACATAGATTATCTTTGAATGAAAGAGATCCACAGGTTAGCCTAAGAAATATCCCTTGATGTGGCTGATGCCTAAATTATCTTAAAAATACTTGATATGCATCTACTAATAAGTACTCAGAAATCATTGCTATCTAAGCATCAAACGAGTGAAAATACTACTATTTATTCGAAATCACTACTTATCGGTAGTGATTTAAAGAAAAAACTACCTGAGAATTATCCTCCATGCCCTTCAGCTACGCGACATACTCTTAAAAGTCAGAGCAGCTGTAGTGATGTATTAGATGCTGGCTTAACTGAAAGTAGAAATAGCAGCGGTGCGAATTCAGAAAGCAGCGAAAATGTGTCACTTCATACAGATTTCCAAAGGAAAGTAAGCGTTTCTTCTGAAGAGATTATCCCTTGTAGTAAAACTCCACCTCAAAAGTTGAGACGCGACACTTCATCGCGCTTCACTCCGACTGAACCTAGTTCGGGTTTTCTCTCCAAGACTGCTTTCAAATCATTTCTCTCTACGCCAGGTTATCTTGCGAATCAATATCATAATCACTCTAATTCAATGTCGACCCCATCGTGCTCTAAAACTACTTTATTTGCCACACCTCCTGGGTTAGTAAGCTATTTAGAGCAGGTGAAAGTAAATGACTGAAATTGTTTTACAGATCATCTATGAAAACACCATTTTCATGTCCAGGGCGTATAGATTCATTAATTCCTAGCTCGTCACCAAAAGTCAGGTTGTCTTTGTCTTTGGACGGCAAAGCAGAGCTTGTAACCGAAAAATATACATCTCCACTAATACAATTGCCTCGCCCTAGATCATCTTCTGGGAATTTATCCACTCTTAAAAGAAAAAGCAGTTTCCGAAGAAGTAAAAGTGCACTCCTACCTTGTACTCACCAATCTGGAGTGGGAAATTATAATACCTCATTGAGATCTGGACGACCCATAGGACGATCAAGAGACGCTCGCTCATGGGTGTACTGTTGTAAAGGTGAAATTCATGACGATTTTGCTCGTCAAGTAGAAAATGCAACTTTCGGATCCGCTGTTGCTGCAATTAGCCTTATCCGCTCAGCTAGTAGCCCTTTAAGGACGTCTAAACCAAAGTCTGAAACTCTACCGAACAAAAGTACTAGATCTAATTCAAAAGCTATAGATGAATCTAAACCTCGACAAACTACTCCTACATCTTTCGAGCTCAGTAGCTACGATCTTGATAGCGTCAAAGACTATGTACTGACATCACCTTCTGGAGACTCTGACAAGGAAAATTGGCTCCCATTACTAAACGGGAGTCCTCGTCGTAGACCTCTACCCTCATGTCGACAGGATAAACTATCAAGTCCCTCGAAGATACTTTGTAATGATCGTGAAACTGATTTTGAAATTCTGAGAGGATGCAAACGAAAATCAAATGAACCGTTTGTCGATATCTGTAGGGATCGGTCGGAGCTTATAGTTGTGAGAGGAATTGAAAAGCTAATGAGTGGTGATGTGAATTCTTGCAAAACTGGAGATTTAGGTGCAATTCAGGGCTTATTATCTTTGAGTCAAGGAAACTGGCGATAATGATTTTTTTTAAAATGAACATCAAATAAAAGGTATATAAAGATAAATAATGACATTCTCTTTTTATCTACCAAAACTAAGCCAATGACTTCTTTATTAAACATCTGCTTATGAAGGCTTTGTTTAGCGAAAGCTAACGCCTTCTGGTAAATGTGCTTTTATTCCTTTGGGAGTCACTTCTGGAATAACTGCTGGACTGAGTTTCAACAGTAAGTTTGTATTTACATTTCTAGGTCCAAGCGATATACTTGAATCTGGTTGTATTCTGGGCAAAGATGGTATATCATCTTTGACTGCGAGGTGTGCGATTGCGATATGAAGGAATGACAGTTCTCGCTTTCTCTTTACAATCGCCCTGCAGAAAAGAGGCTATAGCACAATCAATACAGCTAAAAAAGGGTGCATAAACTTTTAGTCAAATATCCCACGAGTGTAATTAGCGCTTTCTTACGGCAAAAATTTCGGTGAGCTCATGTAGAAGATATTGCTGAGCTTGGTCAGCATCGTTCATTTGACTCATTGAAGACAACATTTTCGCCGTCCTCTTTGTTGGAGTAATTAGTTCATGGATACTCGTTTTTACTGAGGGGTTACGTAAGGAGTTCTAGGTTTGCAAAGGCGATGATGGTACAGTAGAGAAATGAAAAATAAAAAATGGTAAATTTGGGGGGGGGGTGTTATTGGTAATTTAATGCTTATTTATATCCGCCAAATGATGTTGTTTATCTTAGAATATGTCCATTGTATTCGTATTGTAATATATACGTATAATGACTAAATTTGCAATGTAACCAGTAGAAAGTTACAAATCCAGCTCTATTTAATTCATCGAATGTTGAGTATAATATTGTACCCGTGGGACTTCCTACGGGTATATGATGGCTAATTTATATGGGGGCGGCGGATATATTTTCCATCCCATGCATCCACCCCATTCATCCACTCTATACGTGCCCCCACCAATGGCCTTGTAGTTATTTCCTAAAAGCATAGGCGGTCAAGTAGGCTGAGAATTCGATTCCTTGTTAAGTTACACTGCTGTATTTAGCGGTCATTTGTACAACTTCAATGTATTAGCAGAATATTATTTTTGGAGCGATTGAACTGCCGGTAGGCTGTAGATGAGCCACTAAACTGACTTAATTATTAGAGTCATAAATTGCCCCACCAATCAGGTTTCTTTATCTTAGTCAGCATTTATATCTGATCGTTCATTCTTTAGCTCACATTAACTTATTTACATAGTGGGAGTATTATTAAGTCAACTCACTGGATATACGATGGTGTATAGAAACATCAATAAATTGTTAGTATATCGCCGCTTAGCCTGACCAGTTAAGTGGAAGTCTATCAAAATCGACTTCTACAAATATCAGAACAATCCTCTCGCTTAAAAAAAAAAAAAAAAAACAAGAAAAGCGTTAGTTTCCGGTGGAATATTTCACTATGGATTCTTCTTATCCAATTGAATCAGATCGCGTACGCCTAAGCCCGGAAACGAAGATGAAATCAGGCCTAGAGCAGTGAGACCCAGGCTGGAGCCAGAATACCTCTGGGGTTATGAACAATTCGATTTGGAAAATATAGATGCAGTTGACGATGCACAGATACTCAATGATGTAGTCCATTTAATAGAGAGTGATAACTTTCAGATTGTTAGGTGTATATAGAATAAGATGTTATAACCCGTTATTGAAACACTTGTGTTGTTTTATCGGGCTGTAGCATCTTATCCTGCATACACTTAACATCTGACAGACTCAAAGTTTAGTTTAACAAACCTAGATCCTTTTGTAATAGAATTTCCCACTGTAATGCCAAATAGCTCATCAGGGATTTCACGGAAAAGGCTCAAAAGGTGGGGTTGGGTGCAATCTCTGGTCTGGTCTGGTTGAACTATCGTTGAGCAGTACAACCATAGGCAAGATTTTATTTGCACGAATTTTGACCCCTGCAAATTCTAACCCTTGCAATAAGCCTGCACTCAGGACTGCTATTAATCCGTAAACTAACCGAAATCCCGCGGATCAACTTCAAAATTTTTCTCCTCACTTGTCACAATTATCCCAAATCCTNTTGAGAAATGAATCTCCATCTTCCTCTTATTATTTGAATCTTTACTGATACTTCTTCCATATCCAGATGAATACATTAAAAAATACTCGCACTATCAAAAATGATGATACATTGGTGGACAAAGCTGGAGAAATTGAATTTACTATGGAATTTGCATGCAAAAAAGACTTTGAGGAGTGGCTATCAGAAGAAAAGACCAATATAAGATGGAGTAAAAGAAGTAGTACAGGCGTCAAATGTGGTCCGAGAGTAAAAACTATATAATCTTTCCCTCTCTGTACCAGTGTATCTTACCAATAAACAGAAGAAACAATCACGTTCTGCGATATATGAATGGACAGAAACTTATTACTGTCCATTTGCGGGCCAGAAGCGTTGCTACACTCCAACTGAGGGGG
>QVIK01000771.1:0-23056 GCA_003957845.1 Oidium heveae | reverse complement strand
ACTTGCTTTGAATGGACATCCAGTAGAAGTGCAAGCGCCCATCCGTCTGCGTTTTTGAGCAGGTTCTTCCTCTCTTTTTTGGGTGCGTCTTTCTTTGGAGCAATGAAGTATAACAGCTTTGATTGAACCATTTTTTTTGTTCCCGACTATCCTGTTATGCATCACTGTCAGTGCATAACCTTCTGCCAAGGCATGAGTATTGACTGCATCCCTTGCTTCTTCCAATGACTGGTAAGCATTTTCAAGAGGAGGTGCTAAGGTGCTCATCGTAACTTATTACGTTAAATCAAGATGGAATGAGCTTGATTTTAAAATTGGAGTTTGTTTTAGTATAAGTGACTTTGTAGAGTTTGTATTGTGTGTTAGGTTGTTTTGAGGTTACTTGGGTTAGGGATTCGGAGTGTTGGTCTAATTTTTTGTATTGAAAAAATGCATTTGATACTTCAGTAAAGAAGTTGTTTATTTACTCTTGTAACATGTCTATTTTCAGTTGCCATGCCAATAAGGCGAAAAACGGATCTTGTAACTATTACATCATCAAGAAATAATTACATAATCTTAAAATGGGGGCAATTGGCGGAATCGGCCGTCTAATTGGCTTGTTTACGTAGGGTTCATTAAAAAGCAATTTGCAGGGCTCACTAGCTAGCTATCACCGTTGATGTGGCAGTGCCGCAATAAAATTAGGTAATAAAGGACCAATCAATGAAGGGGTGAGTGGATATTATCAAAATGGTGAGTGGAAATTAATTGCTCCCTTTTTTTGTTATCAAGTTCATTTATTATCCCGATTTGGCGCCTCTTGGGCCCATGCGGGTGGATAATCTATCTGGTACCCATTTGTTCTTCAGGAAGGAGGCCATATTTTTCGGCAGCTTTCGAGATCCGATTCGCAACCAGTTTTTCTAGGAGCTTACCTATCGTGTTAAGGAGTACTGTAGGTCTGTAGGCCTTTGCCGCATCGTATCTGGGTTTCTGTGGTTTCCGGAGAATAATTGTAATAGATTGTTTAAACTTTTTGGGGTGATATCTATGCGAGAGACATGCGTTGAATAGATCTTTGAGGATTATACTCAGGGTCTTCTGACATTGTTTAAGAAGCAGTCGGTTTGGAATTCCGTCCGGGCCTGGTTCTTTATCGTTAGGGAGTTTGCCTATGGCTTCTTCTATTTCCGCTTCTTCAATGTATTTGGAGATTGGCTAAGGTATCTCTAGATAAATAGCTCCTTGAATATGCTCATTATTATAGAGCACTCCTCATACTCCGTCATCTCACCGTGCTTAAAGCAAGGCTTCTTATATTCTCACTCTCATGCATCCAGCAATGAGCGGTGTACAATTACAACACATTAACTCCTTTTCCTAAATCTCAAATTCTGTAAAACTCCAATCCAGTATCTCCAAAATTCTCTCATGGGTATTCTTCCTCATTGAGAACCTAGGGTCCTCTCAGATTTTCTTCCCTTGTTTCCATCGTTATCCGTACCACATTTCTGCTTGTCAGATGTGATCCTAGAAAGTGTTATTAAAACTCCCTCTCCCTCTCTTCCAAACATAGCACCAACCCCTCTCCCTGGGGGCCGAAAAGCCGAATCGAGAGCTCAATGACAAGGTACCTTAGTCCCAGCTTTTTTCGGATGCTCATTTTTCTGTTTTGACGATATGTCAAGCGTATATCGCCGTCGAGTACCGATAATAGTCGCCTTGGTGGTGTTGCGGCCGAAGTAAAGTCGAAGTTAAGGCCGAACTACTGCCCAATACTCCATGCCATACTTCTTGTGATTGAGGTAATGAGAGTAGAAATTAACTTTTTATAATGTCATGTCTGGTGGGCTTCGATGGTTTACTGATCGGGACACGTGTAAGAGAGAAATGGGTTCCGATATTGTTAATATTCCTTTCTTAGTTCGCGATCAATGTAAATAGTCCCTTTAGATAGTTAGTCTGTTTCATGTAAGCGAATATACATATAGGAGTTTCGTTAACAATTGTAATAAGATAATTTTTCTGACCCGTTCACAATGACCTGGATTCTCTTAGAGAAGATCTGTTTCTCAAGGCTTCCATCTTCATATTATTAATAATCTCCCATTTTCCATCTTCTCGTAATTTCTATGACCCAATTTGTTAACTACCATCCTGGCCCGATCCTAGGGGTACTTCGATTCTTAACAGATATAGTTATCTTAAGAAATTGACCTCTTAGAAGCAAAAAATAATAGTTATTGTATTTTTCAAATTCCTCTATAAGCGCAAATGAATCTGAGCTCGGATGCAAAGTATACTGATGATAAACTGTCCGACTGACAGGTAACTGCCTCTGCAACAAAGTTTTCCACCTCAATTGACGACTATACCTTGGCTCTGAAAGAGTCTTGCACTCTCAGGTTCATAAAAGGCACCACGTACAGGTGTTCAGTCTCGCCCTCCTTCACGTATAAATATATTTGATACTGAGAGATTTTTACTCTGAATTTTGCCACAAGACTTGATTTTTTAACTGGGATTAATTGTTCTGATTGAATATATGTTTATTGCCAGTTTACCTGCACTTCATTCCAAATCGATAGAAAATGATGTTTATCAGTCTTATGCCAAATATCTATTCAGTAAAAAACAGCATCAGTACTTGATACGACGAAAAACGAGACTTTACTGGAAGTAAGTTGAACAGTTTGAAGTAAAAAATTTACAAATATTATCAAAATGTACATAGTGAGAACTAAATCTACCATTCATATTTTCAGTCAGGAATTTGTAAGAAAATTCTATCTATAGTACATGGTTGCAGAATGTTTATAGGAAGACCAGGTATTTGTCATTGTTCTTCTTCTTTTACACTCTTAACTTTCGCGAAGGTGCGTCCCTTTAGGAACATAACTCGCTATAAATTCTCCAAGGAACCTAGCATTTCCCTTCTCTTCCTGGTCTCGAAGGATATCCTGAAGTGAAATTACACGTATCAGTCATAGAGGTCTCATCAGAATCATCTAGATGATCTTCATCCTCTAGCTCTAGCTATAGAAAACCTAGCTCAGTTTCAGATCTACAATTTATTTCACTAGTCGCACAAATTGTGGTAACTGATGTTCAATACTGTGGATGAGGCACTAACTCCTCATGGATCCAATAAGGGCTGTATCTCTACCTTCGCAGCTCCGAAAAGAGTTTTATTTCATTCGAAATATTTTCAAAGCAATGTACTATGTGCTTACAAATGAGAAATCGGCTTAAGAAGTAAGCCTCGCAAGCACACGTCCATTTTGATGGATTAGTATGATACCTAAGTATACTTTGAGGATCGACTATGCAATTCTGCAAGTTCCTCCAATGGTATTTAAATCCTTTCTCTAGGGGCTTATAATTATTATTGCTATTTTCGACAATTTCTGACATCTGGTTCAATACTTGGGATACTACACGTGAAACCAGAACCCAGCTAACCAATTCGATCCTTGGTAGGTTAAGCCGAAGTCAAAAGTCGTGTTTAATCTTTCGCCAGTGTGACTCAATGATCATAGTAGTCTTTAAACCGCTAATCTCCCGGGATTTGATGGCCTGTTCCAAAGTTTCCACTATGCTGAAGCATACCAGTCAACCAAAAGATAAGCCCATAAACGGAAGCAATTCCGTGCACGGCACAAAGCATACAGCTCGTTGATAGAGTTGGAGTGTATTATCTCGGCAGAGCGATAAGTACTATTCTAATCACGTATCATCGAATGCATATTAACATGTCTACTGAACGTTGCTAGAACTGTATTCCACTCTGTAATCCCATTGGTTTCGACTCGGCCAAATTCAACTAGTACTTCACTCGATGAGAGACATTAACAGTGATCATATCGATGATTACCGTCGAGTCGACGCGTAGGATATGATCCCCAACATATCTCTAGGGATGAAACTAGAGCTTTAGCTTCTTACGTAAAGTAATGCCTTTGCGTGGCTGTTTTTCTAGGATCACTCAGTTTTTTCTAAATAGCCCTCTTCGCATGCCAATGACAAAGCTGAATCGTAGTATTCGGCCAGACTTGCTCTATAGCTGAGGTTTCTGCTCTATTTTTATCACAGCTAAAGAAAATGGGGTCAAAACCAACAGTCTTGAGAGACTGGAGGAATTCTTCGAGAATAAGAGTAGTTGAGCTAGAATCTTCAGGATAAAATATTTGAGACATTATGCTGAGACCTGAAAATAGGTAACAAAAAGGAATTCCTGTCCCATCAAGCTCTACCAATACAGCCATCAAAGCCATAGCTAATCGTAACTGTTAGTGGGGTTATTATAATTGTCATTAAAATTCTTTAATTGAAACTCTATACTATTTATAAGTAAACCTTTTCAAAATAGCAACAATACTGGCCCAAATTTTAGTCGAAGTTAATGCTTAGCAGAATTTTAACATGGAAGATATATCTCAAAACATTCAAAATGAGGTTCGTAATGTACAGCTTCCTCCAGAAGGTCACTTAAAATCGTTTGAGCCTCTTCTGAAGTCAGCTCAAAAGCAAGCTTATGAAAATAGCTTTACGCTCTCTGTAGCCAACGTACGTCTCCGTAAAGATAGATTATGACGGTTAATAAATATCGCTTGTGTCTGTGGGGGAAAATTTTACAAAGATACAACAGTTAACAAGAAACGAAATAAAACAACAAGTAAAACCCAGTGTAAGTTTGCTTTTAATGCAGCTAAGCTCAGATTAAGGATGGAAGAGGATCGGATAAACTTAAACAATGTCTCAACGATATGAAATTGAAAATTTTGCAATTCAAAATACATTAAAATACTTTAAAGATAGCTCTAACACAAAACTCAAAGAGGTTGCGCATCTCTTTACTTGATCTTATTGTCGATTAGTTGCGCGCCCCCATGAGCGCCGCCCATCTTCTTCTAGAGGAGGGCATAATAAGGAACTATTTGAGCCTGAGGATCAAGCTCTTAAAGATTGTGTACTCATGCTTTATTATGCAGGCACTCCTACAAATATATATGAACTACACAGAGTTGCAAATCGTCTTTTATTTTTCAAAGAGGAGGGAGAAGAAGTTTTCTCTAGTTGGGCTAAGGGGCAGCTTATCCGAGATAAATTATATTGGAAGCAATTTAAAGTCAAATTAATTGCCGCAAAAGAAGAAATACACATTTGAAAGAAGACCTCGGTTTTCATTTCGATAATTTCGTCCGTTGTATGGGTAAGTATGAGATACGAACAGAAGATGTTTATAATTTTGATGAAATGGGATTTCAAATTGGAGTGGTGTCTGGAGAAAAAGAACTAGTACCAGATGACTGCCAA
Organism: Oidium heveae; assembly: GCA_003957845.1. Classification (NCBI taxonomy): domain Eukaryota; kingdom Fungi; phylum Ascomycota; class Leotiomycetes; order Helotiales; family Erysiphaceae; genus Oidium; species Oidium heveae. The sequence continues at coordinate 17,758 of QVIK01000771.1, read as the reverse complement.
GCAGCCTATGTGTCTGATCCAGATAATAGAGAGTTCATCACAGTGGTTGCAACGATTGGAGCTACTTATCGATCAGTACCCCTAATGATAATTTTTAAAGGGGTGCATCATCTACGAAAATACTTTGATAACGATACGGACAAGGATATTCTTTGGGCAGGTTCTGAGAGTGGCTTCTCAAATGCTAAGCTAGGCTAACAATATCTGAAGCATTTCGATAGATTCACAAAGAATAATAGTGTAGGAAGCTATAGGCTTATCATCTTTGATGGGCATGGATCCCATTTAAATGAAGAATTTGTGGATTATTGTTGGCACAACAAGATAAGACCCTTCCTTCTACCTTCACATTTAACATATGTCTTACAGCCTCTTGATATTGGAATATATTCGACGCTAAAACATAATTCCAAGAAGGCTCTTCGTCGGAAAGTCTCTCTTGGGGCGACCGAAATCGAAAAAGCAGACAAAGTCCGCTTTTTCCAAAGCTTTTATATTCAGCTAGTTACATCTAAGCATGCAATATCTGCTTTCCGTAAATTTGGACTAGTACCCCTAAACTTATCTCATGCTTTCGAGAGTCTAGAGATTTTTGGGAAAATTATACTGTCGGTATACACGGTGTGATCACAATAGTGGCTTCTTAATGGCTACTGGTATGATCGTTATTCTATTTACTCCCGTCTACGAAGTGAAATTGTTAGTTACATGATTTCGTGCTATTGCCTGACATAATAAATCCTGCTCATAATTATACTCATAAGTTCCCATCCCAACATTGTTGCCCTACTATTTATCTACAGAGTCACTACCAAGGATTTAGTAATCTTCACTCACTTCTAATGGATCTAGACATATGCAAGATTGTGACTTTTCAGTAAATCTAGACGAAGAGACAAATGAAGAAGGCATCGCTCCTTCCACTCCTCTTTCTCGAAGACACGTTTTTGAATGACTAGAATGGATAGCCAACACCCATAGATGTGCCTTCGAGAAAGGGAGGTTATAATTACGTTCAGCGACGATTAGAGCTTGCGTTAGAGGGGAAGCCCATGATCCTATCCACCCGAAGGATCACGGAGATGCCAGAAATAGGTGCACAAAGGTCTATGTTAAAGGGGACAGTAGCTATGCAACATTTTCAAGACTTAAACTTAGCCTCATAGGCCCATCAAAAATCTAAGAATGGGAGAGAGACTGTACAAAAATACGGTGAGATCTATGGTAGACATGCGTTACGTCAAATTGAAGACGACATAAGAGATGAATTAAATGTCGTATATATGAGGGGCGCAAGATTATCAAAGCTTTGGAGAAACAAATACAAGTCTGTAATGAAAGAGTTAAGAGAGGGTAAGTCTCTAAACCTATGAATTATCTGTACTAAAACTTCACAGATTTGCTTGTTTGAATGGATATTTCTACATTATATAATTTTTAAAAGATAAGTTAAGGCCGCTGCTCTATGTACACCCTCGTCATGCCATTTTTACACTCCCTCCTAAAATCACCAATTTGATTGGCCGTTGGTTCACGAATTAAAAAGAAGTTTAAAGATAGACAATCATTTCTATAGCTGCTTTCACGAATATCCAAGATTGAGTTATATAGCATCATGGTCTTACAGCCTATTGTGGCTGCTGTTAATCCATCTCTTGCTGCTGTAGAGGAATCGATCGTATTGTCTCCAAAAGAACAAGGTTATTCAGTCAGTCGTTCGCGTTCCAAAAGGTGCCTTTCTTTTGTAAGCACCAACACGAATAATAGTATTTACCTTGCGTAGGTAGATAGCACATAAGAGTAATAGATGATAACAACGTCTGGATTTGAGTATTACGATGGTTCTTGAACCTGGTATACCTCCGTTTATCGATTCATCCACTTTTTTTGAAATCAATCCATGTATTTATCCACTATTCTATCTGTACCATTCCTACAAAATGGGTTTTAAATTTATCATAATCAAGGTTTTTCATTGAATAGATTATAAAGTATATAACAATCTCTCATAGAAATGGATATTCGTAGCACAACGCTACTGCAACGGAGGTCTACCAATTGAACTAAGTGGAATTAAGAGGTATCAAGCCAATCAAAATAGGTTATGTAAGCAACGAGTGTACAAATAGCATGGAAGGGGTGTACAGAGAGCAGCGGCCTAAATTAATAAAAAGCTACAATTTTAAAAGCTAAGTCCAAGTACCTACTATCCGTCTTACCCTAGTTTTTGTTACTAGCCTAATTTGAACTACGCTCTCCATATTTAAAGAATATTTTAGAATCCAAAGGGGTGGTTATATAAACTCAGCTGCTGAACTTCCCTGGTAATACGTTGTCTCCATCCATCAGCGCTTTACCCAATTTGGAATCAACTCATGTGACTTCCCAATTCCAACTTGAAAATCTGCGCTGAATCCCGTCCTAACCCTCGCCGACCAGCGCCTTAGATTTTCAAGAACAATGTCACAAAATTTAACAAAGCAGCCAGCTATTTTTTCAGTGATTGCTACTTCCTTATTCTCATTATCGTATCGTTTTTTATATTATCAACATGCTAAAATTTTAGTGTACTTTATTATTAAATGTGAGTCTTTGTTAAATTTACTTTTCCCAACTGTTATATTTAACTTACCGAATCTCTCAACTTAAAAAAAACATGACTCACTTTTAAAAGTTCTTACCAGAAATGAATTGACTTGTCCTGGATAGGCATTCAAATAATCAAAAGGAAATCTTCTGCATGTTGATAGCTAGTTCTAACAATAATATTTTACATAAATTTAAATAGAAATTTGAAAAGGTTTAATGCAATTCTTACTTATCTAAACGAGACGTGAAAGCTCAAATATTCAAATATTAGACAGTACATATAAGTGACAGTGAATGAAACGCTCCCGGAGCCAGTTCAGAATCAAATAGGAAAGTAACATGCATTGACTCCCAATTGGGTAAAGCGCTGGCCGACGAGGGGTCAGGACGAGATTCAGCTCAGATTTTCAAGTTCGTATTAGGAAGTCACATGGATCGATTCTCAATTGGGTAAAGCGTTAATGAATTAGATATTATATAAAATTACCCCCCTGAAATTTATATAGCATGTTTTTGTGGATTTCTATTGGTTTGATGATCCTAGACAAACTAACCAAAATATAATGGAACTAATGCACGTTGGCCGACATAGGGTAGGACAGGGTAGTAGGTACTTGCTTGGACTTAATACTTGAGCCAACTAGATAAGCAGTGACACTTGCGTATTGCTGTTTTTACAGGGGGACAAGCTGTGGCTTGTTGAGTTGCAATTTGTGTGCCAGCTTTGTTATATGGTATTTTTTTAATCCCAACTATGCCTTCTAGAGACATATAAACTGTGAAGTGTAAGATGCACTCCTACTAATTATCTCTTGAAATTTTGATAAATCACAAAAATGAAATGTGAAATCTTATAGTTGTGTTGCAGTATTGCTACGAACGTAAGTTTAATGTAGGGCTACGTAGACTTTGACTAAATATATAACTTCTTATTTACCGGTATCGCCTTCTTTATATCTCATTTACTTACTGATAGGATATAGAAATAGATAAGGACTATCATACATTTTTTGTGATACGAAATAGGTTAATATTGATGGTGATATAGGTCTTAGAAGTAAAATATTTTGGTTGTCAGATAAAAAAATTGCGTATCGCTGTCCCTCACCCCTGTTGTAGGTAGGGCAAGGGGGAAGGGTGAGGTGGGGCTAAGACCAACCGAACAGATACTACATGGAGAAAGAGGTATCTCCCCAGCCCGTATTTTATTAGAAAGATATCGTCGTCTACGTCTTGCTACTCGTCTAAGCACCCTCGATGATCGTCATCCACTATGAATGAGAGTGGGTGTGTGTCGTAATGTGGGCCACTTAAATATAAATCAAAGCCAAGGTTATCTAAAAGACCTGAAAAACAAATGTCTCGTCTACAACGTGCTTTTCGACAATTACCGCAAGGGGAAGTTGCAGAGCCACTTCCAGCTCCTACTTATACTTCAAATCTTGGAACAAAGTAAGTCGGGATACTGAATCATCAAAATCTAATGAGGACGATCACCTCAGAAGATAATTGTGCAAACACCGATGGGTCATCAGAGGGCCCTGGACGTTCATCCTAGGGGTACGTACTTCAACGTAGAGGGTCTACCTTTCAAAAAGGACATGGCATATTATACGGGGGAGAGGTGCATTATGCAGAGATATTTGGCGCTACAATAGCACTACGAGTTGCGTTGACCGTGAGACATAAAGGCGAGAAGATAGTCGTATTTCTAGACAAAATCAAGCTGTAGTGACGGCTCTTCGAACTGGAAAATCATCATCCAGTATTCGACTAACTAATCTATTTCACACTTCAGCCAAAGATATGAAGGCAGAGTTCAGATGGGTGCCAGGACACTCAAATATTAGGGAATATGAAGAAGCAAATGCAGAAGCGCGTATTGCTCTAAGAAATCTTCCTGATAGACAAACTCAGCCTAGTTATCTTACCCTGGGCTTTCTGCGCTGAGTCACGCAGCAACGTCGTCAACGATTAGTTGAAAAACGGTGGCCTGATGTTTATCCTCTTAGATACCAAGACTTAGATTTAAAAACGCGTCGTAGAAAGCTCCCTGAACTTGCCCTATCTCGGCGGCTTCTATATTGACTAATGGCTACCAGAACTAGACATGGTCACTTCGCAGCCTATCATCGTCGCTTATACCACGGGGACGTCATTCTAGAGTGTGTCTGTGGACGGGAAACTACTTCAGCTTACCTTTTCCATTGCCAACACGCAAATCAAATGCGGAAATTCCGTAACGGTATGAATGTGGATACCTTCAGAAGATATCTTCTTGGACATGATCGTTTTAAGAAGTTTAAAGAATCTGAACGGATCACAGGCTGCTTCAGTGGCCAAAAATCCAACTTATCCTCTGCTGAACGGGAGGTAAGTACTTAACAGAATGCCAGAATTTGAAATAGTGGGCTAGAGCTTGGTATGGGAAATACTGGATTAATCCCAGAATTTGTGTCTTTTTTTTCCTTCCTAATCTTCTTTCTCCTATATTTTTATCTTATTTTGTTTCCTTTTATATTTCTCTTATATTTTTTATAAATAGCGGGCGTGAACGAGTAGGGTACGCTTGAGGCCATAATACCGACCGGCTCCGCCGGTTCTGTACCCAAATTGGACATTATGGCTTATGCCTAGGAACTAAAATAGAATAAATACAACACTCACTCTAGTAAGTTTATCTTGTCAAGAAAAACTCTTCTTTAACCTAAATAAATAGCTAGCTGAAAGCCTTATCCTCGTTTACTTGCATTATGGTCAAACGACCAGGACTGATATGCAGATGATAAAATAAGCGAAATGTTAACCACACATCAGTTTTCTACTTTCACCACACCACCCCAATCCTCCCCATTAGGAGTAAAGTTCTGATTGGTGTATCATCCCTACCAGCTTACACATCGCATTTTTACTCGCACCACATCGCTTCTACTTCAAGTCCTAAATTCACTTTTCACCAATCATAGCCGTCGTGCGGATCTCTTCTTAGTGTGCATGTTTTTCGTGTTGCTATGGAAGACTTAAGTGTTATTTACTAACATATTTGTTATTAAATACTAGTTGAAGGCATTGACGACCAGTTAGAGAAATTTCTTGCGGAAATTGTAGACAGCTTTTGACAGCTCTATGTTGAATTTCATCAATGGGGATGGCTTGAGGGAGGGTGATGTCGTGAGAGTAGAAATACGAACTACGAGCTGGTGGGGATGATCCACCAATCATAACCTTATCACTAATGGAGAGGACTAGGGTGTGATGTGGTTTAAGAAAAAAACTGATTTGTAGTTAACTTTTCTCCTGAAATAAATTACTTTCATTTACTACTGTAAATTCTACATATTTCACGTTTTCTAAGGCCTACAATGCTGCTAATAAATGTTTGAAATAGTATCAAACACAAGCATATGACATCAGCTATAATTTTTAACCTCGATCAATTGCCGGTTTATTTTGGGTCTTGCGCCAATAGAGTATAAAGAGGAAGCCAAGAAAAAAAATGCTCTAAATCAAGCCTTGCCCGAGCCTGTGAGATGTTTCTAGCTCTGTAGTGGCTATTGTTTCAGACATCACTATACCACTCATTCCTCTTAGGATCAGATTTTCTATTTTTATTGTTTCAAGATAAGTCCCACTTTGGCAGATCTTCAATAATGAATTAGTGGCATAGAGGGAGAGTGGGTCGTTCTACTTTCAAAGTAGCCTTCAATTAAGACTATCTTTTGTTGAATGGAAATTGATACTTCAAATGCGCCATTCTTACTTTACGCCACATATCAATTTTCCTTTGTCCTCAGAAGCAATAAACTTTATTGGTTGACGAGCTCTTACACTGATGCCGTCAGAGACATATTATATTCTCCCAACGATGAGAATCCCAAGTGTAAATTGTATAGCTCAGTATGAACTTTACTATCAATAGCGGCAGGCATATAAAAGAGATCAGCGGCATGATAAAAATGAATTTGTCTCTTCGTTACTCCTTTTAGGAAGAATAAATAATAAATATCGTTACGAAATATTTACCATATCCAATCTCTGGGCTTTTGGCATATTCATAAATACCTCTATTTCCATATTCACGTTGACAACGAGAGAACTAGCGATCGATGCGACTTTTAGGACAGATAATGCAGGCATGAGCTTATTCTCCGTGCTTACAGAGCTAGATGGGACCGGAGCCCCACGGGCAAACCAATTTTTAGGGAGGATCAATTCGGGCGAATCCACAGTTTTTAGAAATTTGATACAGGTTCTTGGCAAATTCTTAGAAATACTGCGGCTTTTAGGGCTGGCCCCTTTGTTTGTGAGGTTTGATAAGGTCAAGACGGAAATAAACGAAATTCTTAAAGTGTGGCCTTTGACTAATGTTCTGCTTTACTTCTGGCGCGCAAAAAGTGCTATTCACATCAGATAATAAGATTCCATAATGACGAACACCCAGAAACATTCTTTTCCAGGTCGACATTCCATGTCAAAGACATGGATACCAAATAGACAACTTGCCACAATGTTTTGTCAATAGTATTTTCTACTAGTTTTAAATCTAGTCAATATAAAAAAGTTATTAATCACAACATAATTACATGAATAGTCAATTTGTAACTACTAGAATAATTTGGTAAACAAGTCGGTTGGTATCCCCTAACGTTTGGAAATACACGTGAGTCACATGCCAAGCACACAGACTTATGTTTTTTTGTTCTTTTTTTTGGTAGCGAGATATATTTAGATAACATATAAAGCACAGACTCAACGTTTTCTTTCATCGTATCAAGGAAGAGTATATTGGAGAAGGTAAATTGTGAACAAGTGAAAATTGGAAATGCCGTCAGTCATAAAAGTCTCCGGCAATATGTCTTGGGCAGGAATCTAGAAGATAAAGCCCTAGTTTGTGGGGGAAAAAAAGAGAGTCAATTGATTGGCATCTTCCTTGCCAATAAGCCAATCATAGACAACTTAGCCTGTATCTAGTGTTGCTTAAAACTGTAGTGCATTAATTTGTGGATCACGCTACGTCAAAAATTGGACTAGACTGGCGTGTCTTGCAGAAAAAAAATAAAAGAACTTCAAAAAGCCGCGCTCTGCCTGATCCCAGCTTTGTTTCATCTAGTAGATTTATTATAGCGACAATCAACTATATATACACAAGCCCTGGACGTTTCAATTAAGGTCCTACATGCATGCCGACCCCGCATGGATCAGATCTAGTCGAAGGAGCGCCAAAGTTTACTTCTGATTTAGAACGTATTATGTAAGCTGCCATTCCATGATGTAAGACAGGTTGAAATAGAGCATTTTAATATGTTCGGACGAACACGTCAATAATTGACAATGTAACGTTCGTTGATGCTATTAGCAGCATGAACAGGAGCCACTTACCAAAAAAAAAAAAAAAAATACAAATAAATTGACACACTATTAGAAGTTGACTCCATAATAACAGGCTTATAGTTTTGTGGTGTATTTAAAAGATATGTCATTCGCAGATAAATCCTCCTTTATGTCAAGCAGCTTTGAGGCGATTGAACCTAACCTACCAGCCCATCATAGTTTTTCGAGCTTGAATCCCAGCTCTATTTGTGGTTCTCAATACAGAGCAAGAGTAGCTCTCCGTTTGCGCATAAAAAGACAATACAGGTCAGCCTACTTAACGGTGAGCTACTTTTTGGTTGCGTCTGGAAGGTCATAAATAGAGCTAAGGCTTAAGCTCGAGAAACTATTATCCATGGATCATATCGACTCAATCGTCTCAAAGCTGTATGACGTAAAAGCGGATTTTGTTTGCGAAATGATATCAAACGTTAATAGGCTATTTTTGTTCACTAAAAACGTGGTTTTTATCATGATTGAAACAAGTAGAATGAAATTATCTTGGAAATAAAACTAAGATATTGATTTTCGAAAAATGAGAACAATTGCATTACGAATTCCTTCTTGCCACTAACGCCAAGCCAAGCTAGATGGACAAATTAATCGCTCCTCAAGCTTTAGAACTCAATTTACCCACTTACCACCCGATAATAGAAAATATGCCTGTGAAGCACAGCTAATATCGAAGCAGCAATATGAAAGATACCAAATGGCGTCCTAGCTGGATTGTATGTTTCTGTTTATCATATTGGGCAAGAAGCCAATCGGTTGACGAGGTGTCCAACCTAAACCATTTTAGGGCTTATCCAGTTTATGTTGGACCCGCTTTAAGCCCACTTTAAGTTTAGTACACAAAGTCCTTGCTCATTAGGCAATGCAACAAATACCAGAAACATTTCACATATTATTAGAGTAGAAAAATTACTTAAGCTTCAGGGTCAATTAGCTGCAAACTAAACGGTCAGTTGTTCATTTGCAGCTTATGCAGTCACGACTTAAAATAGAATATGTGTGTGTGTGTGTGTGTGTGTTTGTGCCCTGACCGACTCACAGATGAACTGACTGGGATGTTGTTAATATTAGCTGGAAGTAAGTTAATGTGGGCCCTTATCCCTGCTTCCCGAATATTTTACGGAGGCTGCAAGGTTGCGCTACATTTCCTTAGATCGGAATGATGAGATTAGCATTCATTAATTAGATTAGAAGCAGTGAGTATCGTTACAGAAAAACTCAATCATATTGAATCCCTTGCCCGTGCTTTACGTGTGCCGATTGGTTAGAATTCTACTAGTGTCCAATCGATTACTACGCCAAATAAATCACAGACCAATGAGGCAGCCCAAATTAAATATTTAATTCTTCTCCTGATGTTTCCCCTTCTGGTTGCAATTCTCGTACGTCATGCTGACTAATACGAAAAAAAAAAAGGAACATTGGGTTATGCTCTGACAACACCACAATCAGCAGCAGACGGCGTAGATCGAGTTGGGCAGGTAAGCCAGCCCGTGATCAGATTTCGTTACTGTAATTTCTTTATGTATCATTGAGTTGGCTACATTGATGCTCCTCGAGACAGAGTATAAATATGTGTCTAGGCCACACAGTTTTTCAATTAGTGTGGTAGCTGATTTACTTTCGTCCACCGCCTTGTGAGAGAGCGACGATTTGCTTGCATTACACAAATGAAGATTATCGACTGGCTACAGTTGCACATATTTGTTTATTTGTTCATTAAATTACACTTAAGGCGGGAGATTGCTGATCCGAATCTGACCTGAACAAGGCGTGTTTAAAATCAGTCTTGTCATTGGCGGATAAGTAAAGGATCACGGAGGAGATAACTCCAGATCTGAAAGTATTCTTTTTTGGATTCCATTAATGTTTGCATAAGAATCTCTTCTCATGAACCTGATAAGCACCGATGCTGACTGGCCCACGTGCTCTAACTCCGGGAGGTGTACCATATTTTACGACATCAATTTTATATACAGAGGCGGCGGCTAATTGCATTTTATGCAGGTTTCACAGTTTCATATGAAAACTTCTTATAACCGGACTCAATATATACATGCTATTGGCTGCCTGCCTATTGTGTTTAATTCATTTGACGAGTGAAGTGCGGCCGCGCTCAAACTCACCAATATTCGTCAATGACTGATCCAAAATAACTTATTTATTTCCAGAGTATTTGCTTGGTGTTCGTTTGGATTATACGATCGATTATAATAACGTCGCGTGTATCAGGCGTCTAACCGAAACAAGTTAGATGTGTCGCTATATTAGGGCCGGCCAGACTTGGAATTACTTAGCAGTAAATTGCTTGAGAATTTAAATTTATGTCTGACCGGCCCTTTTAAGGACAAGACTGTCCATCTTCAGGTGTAAAAGGCCCAGAAACTCAAGTTAGTCAGTTTGCCAAGCATTCTCACTTTGTTTCATTATTGAATACATTATTGAATTGACTGACTAAGCCTGTCCGCTCTCCATCTTATCTTTATTCCTTTTGGCGTCCAATTAGGCCCCAGAACCCTTACTTCCCTTACTTCCCTTATCCTCCGGGGGGGGGTGGTTGGGCGGGGTGAGAGGAAAAGAAAGAAAATAGTAGGACAACCCCAGTTACTCCACTGTCTCGGCAAGCCATCTGTCTGTTCTGAGAGAGCCTGAACATAGGGCACAGAAGCTGCTTGGAAAGAGACGAGAGTCAGTGAGTGCGTGGGTGACAGACTTACCCTTGCCACTACTCAACTCATTCCCTGCAACGCCCCTGTCCCCATCCGGAATACTGGGATACCTACCCTCTCTTATCTAATCGTGGCGAACCCCCGCCGATCATTCTTTTGCCAAGGATCAGCCTTCGCCAAGGATCATCTCTGGCCTATCCCTCAAAGCACGACACGCTTCTAGTGTTCTCTGTAGGCTAAAGATTATCGACTATATAAAAACTACAACAGCAACAGCACCAAAAACGACTATCGCGCCAGCACCACTGGGTCTAGATATCATTTATCAGCAGCCATGCAAGCTATGGACAGTCCAAGGACGAATCACCACTGTAATCAATTCATGTCAATTGATAAGAAAGATGCCTCTGGCTTTCCCCTACAAAACTACCCCTCACCGCATGACTTTAAAAATAATTACTCTCCAACCCATCACTTGCATTCAATTCAACAACAACAACAACAACAACAACAGCAGCAGAAATTTCTTCTGCCCGAGAATAATAAATTGGAAAAGTATCGGCAAGAGAATAGCTACCACCCACTAACGTCATCCCAAAGCGCTGAGCACAAAGGTGCTTGCACCACAAAAAATATGAAAAGTCGTTCATCATCTATCAATGGCGACATTTATACTACTTCTGCTCCTAGCAGTCCTAAATTGTAAGAGATATGCAGCAAGGCCTTTTCGAATTCTATTGATACATATGCTACATGAAAAATGGCTACTGTTTTCCCGTATATCCCTTTGAACTAATACTAACTAGATGTAATACACAGAAAACCTACGCGGCATAGTTCAGGTACCACCACACCTAGAGTAAGACCGCCAGCGACGACTTTAAATATTCCTGGAATGACTAGATCTAAAATTTCCCCTGATGGCAAAATTTCTCAAAAAGATGTAGGTGCAAAACTTGTTGTCATCATGGTTGGCTTGCCGGCCCGTGGCAAGTCTTACATCACTAAGAAAATTCAACGTTATCTGTCTTGGCAACAACATTCAACAAAGATATTTAATGTGGGAAATCGCCGTCGAATTGTAGCTTGTTCGAGTGAGTCGGGCTCTCAGCAGCCATATCAAAGCTCTCATAGTGCTAGGATTGATACCCCCACTCAGGCGGCTCATATGTTATTAAATGGAGTAGATCCCCTTCAACCTATGGAGAACTCTAGTCTCCCTACGGCCAACAATACTATGGAACAGAGTGCTGAATTTTTTGATCCCAAAAATGAGCAGGCCTCTCATTTTCGCGATTCGGTTGCCCTTGCCACTTTAGAAGAGCTTCTAGACTTCCTTCTTCTTGGGAATGGCTCAGTTGGTATTTTAGATGCGACCAACAGTACCATCGAGCGTCGCAAAGCCCTATTCAAATGCATCAAGGACCGGGAACCAAAATTAAATATACTTTTTATAGAAAGTGTTTGTCAAGATGAAAAGGTCAGTTTCGATAGAATCTATCCCAAATATTTGAATACTAATTAGAACGGTAGCTCCTAGAAGCTAATATGTACCTCAAGTTAAGAGGCCCAGATTATCGAGGGAAGGATCCTCAGAAATCTCTCGCTGATTTTAAGAAGCGCGTAGCTGCTTATGAAAGTGCTTATGTACCTCTAGGAGATTATGAAGAAGAAAATGGTATGCAGTACATAAAAATGATAGACGTAGGACGGAAAACAATTCACTTTGGACTTCAAGGATTTCTTGCATTTGGTATCGCATCATACCTCTTTACCTTTAACCTTTCACCAAGACAAATTTGGATCACTCGTCATGGAAAGTCTGTTGATAACACATTAGGAAAAATAGGCGGTGATTCGGACTTAACTGAAGATGGTGAACACTTTGCAACTGCTTTATATAATTTTATCGACAAGAAGCGCCATCAATGGGAAATGGACCAAAAAAATCGTGTACTGAATAGTATGAAACTTCCTCAACCTGGTGATCAGAGTCCTCCTTACCCAGATTTACTCGGGGAACTTGAGACGAAGAACTTCTGTATTTGGACTTCTATGCTTAAGCGCAGCATCAAGACTGCAAAAGAGTTCTGTGACGATGATAACTATGACGCCAAACATTGGGAGATGCTAAACGAGATGCATGCCGGATCTTTTGAGGGGCTAACGGATGAATTCATTGCCTCTGCGTTTCCCGAGGAGTGTGCCAAGCGTGCGATGGATAGACTTGGGTATATCTATCCGGGAGTTGGTGGTGAAGGTTACCTTCAAGTGATTTCTCGTCTACGTGATATGGTTCGAGAAATTGAACGCATCAAAGACCATGTTCTCATTATTGGACACCGCTCAGTCTGTCGTGTTTTGATGGCTTATTTTATGGATCTCCAGCAGGAAGCTATTGCTGACCTTGAAATACCATTAGGTATGCTTTTTTCTATCGAGCCAAAACCTTACGGAATAGTATTCCATGCATACAAATATAATGAAGAGACTTTTGATTTTGACGAAATCAAGGACTATAAATACTGCTAGACAGTGGATTCTGGCAATTGATTTGCTTGGTGATAGAAAAACTATCTTCTTTATTCTTATCACTACCTACTAATTCAAACTTGGGCAGTGTTATCTATCAAGAAACGGAAAAAAAGTAAAAATATGGAAAATCTGAATGCTGGTACAAATTAGTTTTTTTTTTCAGTTTTACTCTATCCCTGGACTCATTTCTTCATTTCTATTTCTAGGATTTACTTAAAGGGATAACAGTACAAAGGATTAAGTAGGTCTTTTTATAGGGTTAGCTGGCTGTTTCATGCCCCTGAAATATTGAAAATGAAACGGCTAATATTTTCACTTCTTGATTATCTAAATCAAAATCTGGCGTTCGGAGATGAGAGTGATTATGGTTATAGGCTTGATTGCACATTGCAATAAAATATTGGACTTCTGGGTGGCTTGTTACTCTGTATTTATTATTCGAAACAGTTGTAGATGACTTGGTTTCCTGTAAATATATTCTTTCTTTGCTGTAGGATTATTCAAAAAATACCAATTTACATAAAATTTTAAAATTTACTCAAAAAATGTGAAGAGGGGTCAGAGTCTTGTGCAAGCAAATACCAATTCTAGAAGATCTAGATCTCAAAATTTGTATTCTTAAGTTCGTGTAAGAAGCGACTTCACTATTATAACTACAAGAAATATTAATCTTACAACATTTTATCTCTGCTAGCGTGGGTGAATATTGGTCAGGGATATAATTGGCTAATAGAATGAGCTAGTGCTGACTTCATTTTTGTATCTGAACATCATTATCACATGAATAAGCCCCACTTTCAGTTTCCCGTTCAACAGCGTATTATTTACTAAATAGTTAATTATCAAACATCGCTGGTTTCAATCATAACTTATTATCTTTACCAGTATTTATTTCTACCTAAAATGGAAAGCAAGTTATACATGTTAAGTCAAAATAGTGACTAATTTGCCACGTTTAAACTTTCCTCCATCTAGATACCCAATTTAATCAACATGACACGTAAATTTTCTCCCCAAACGAGCTTTTTCTGAGATATTTGATACTGTATATGAGAATATGAACCTCTGCAAATCTTTAGAAAATTAAGATAATTTTGAAGCTTTGATAGAGCTCGAAGAAATGGATGACAAATTGATGGAAGAGAAAGTATGGAAAAACTATCGACGACATCTTCAGATCTCGTCCAGAATGCGTGGCGGGTTTTGACTAATGACTTTGCTAACCAAATATCACTGATAGAGTATCTAGAGGAGACCTAGATAGTATTCGCACAGTAATTCGTTAAGTATACTATAAGGTGACATCGAAAAATTTGGATTGGCAGTAACGAGTAACGCAACGAGTAGAATCTCAGCATAGATCCCTTAAATCTGGTCGGACAAATATATAGGCAAACTTTGTTGGCATATGTGATGCAATACAAGAGATGACACATCGGCAGAAAGGAGTTTTGAGGTTCAAAAAGGTAAACTCTTTGTCAAAACGTTCTGAAGCCTCCATAAAGTATACCATGTTACAATTCCTCAACAAAATTATCATAGCCAGAGGAATCAATCCCAATCGTGCGGCAACTAAAGCTAAGTGATCAGGAGCAAAATACTGCTCAATCAGTTTGCTCCATCAATTTTTCAAAGTAAAACGGTCCTTCATGCAAGCATCTCTTAGGAGAGTATTTGCAAAAAAAGATAGAAGATTTCTGTTAGAAGATTGTCCTAGGTACTAGCTTATCGTTCAGAATGAGCAACTTATTGATGAATAAATTCAATGACGAAGAGAAAGAGATCCCTTAGTGCCTCTTTCAAGAAAAAGGAATAATAAAGAGGTCTTTGGAACTATCTAGTCAAGTAGATCAATCAAGGTATGACTAGAGACTAGCACTCGTCGAGATTTATCCTTTGACGGGAATGGGAACCTATCAAGATTGTAACATTAAGTAGTAAAAAAAAAGAAAAGAAAAACGAAGGCACAGGAAGAAAGCTGAAGAAAGCTGAAGAGAAAGAGAGTCCAAGTACTAGATCGTACGGCTCTGATAGCAGAACAATCAATAATAGAATAAGTAATAAATAATATCAGCGAAGTTCTTAAAACCTCTCAGGAATCTATCTACTCTTTGATAACAGACGCTATCAAAGAGTAATGATTCCGGCCACAAACGGATTCCAAAAAATTTTCCAGAATTCTTTCCCCTCCCCAACCCGATATTTCCATCTTCGTTCCACACTATCCAGCCACTTTACCTCATAGCTTTCCAAGGCAAGCCAAAAGAGTATTTTGCTGCAAAAACCCTCTTTACATCTGCCACCAGGAACATATCTTTCTCAGAGTGATTTTTTTTTTCCGGTTCATCTAGAATCATTTCGTTAGTTTTCACTCTCAATGATATAAAAATTTTTGCGAGAAAATTGAGTAGAAACCAATTTAAAAATATTTATATATATTAAAATCTCCATCATTTCGATTTCAGCTTGCAGATATTGTGTGACCAAAAATTATTAATAGTTAATTTCTGTTGAACTACAATAGAAGATTATTCTAGGTACTGTTACGACCAATGAAATCCCTGGTCATGACGTACCCATACTAGCAGGGATAAAATTTTTGTAAGATAATATTTATTTATTTATTTTTTTTTTTTTGGTAGTTATATTAATTATTTTGCGAGAAGCATCAAAATTTATTTATTTGTTTATTTACATCGTTTTTCAAAATGAGAAATTACGTGATTAATTACGTGATGGCTATCACGTATATATAGCATTAATGAAATCGATAAGAAGGGGGGGGGAAGGATTAATTAAGAGGAAAGTATAGTCAGAGCCAGAAGCTTATTGTGTTTCACCAATCACCGATTAAGAAGAACGATATAAGGCGATTGCTCAGTGGACCGCTACGTCCGTATTTTTTTTTTTTTTCAGCACGATACGCACATATCTCCAGTATATGACTTATAGACTAAGCCTAAAATAGGTTATTTGCCGATGTAATTAACATATAAAAAAATTTTCTATTCTTGGTTATATCTTATTTTAATCATATTTCGATTATCTAGCTCCACTCCCTTTATCATTGAAATATTCAGATGATCAAGAATTTTAGCATGGACCGGATCTTGTAAATTTTGGAAAATGGCGACTTGATATGTAAGCAGTTCTCACGAGTCCTTTCCTTGCTCTAGTCCTGATTGAGAGATAATAGTTCTGTCTCTGCTCTTCTTTCCAGGTGTTGTTTGTTGTTGCTAGATGGGGCGGGAGAAATGTAATAGGCTAGATGCCTAAACTAGTCGAATCGCTTCTAACATTATAATTAGATATTGCATAATGATATCTATTTTTAAAATAAGACTAACAAAGCGGCCTGTTAGTATTTATCTTTGTTAACTTTAGCGAGGGTTACGGGGGTATATCGACAGATTGCCCCATGGAAACAGTTTTTTTTTTTTTTTTGCTTCAAGTTATTACATCAATTTGTATTCACGATTGTTCTATGATGAGCATGTTGAGGATGATGACATAGGAAATCTTTATTTTTTATATGAATCACTAAGTGATGTCATTTGGAAAATTGTTAAATAAGTGAGAGAGGTTCGTCAAATCTTTTGGATCTTTATATCAAGATCTTCTATTGTTTATAGAATCTTATTATAGTGTTGACCAAATATTATGATCTAAGAACCTTATCACAAAGCGGGAACCATGAGTTGAAATATGGTTTTTACTGATTAGTCCTCGCGCGGAAAAGTTTAATTCTGAAGCTATTTCTTTCTGATCAAAGGTTCCAAGGCTGATCTGCCTGCTTTGTTGTTGCTGATAATTATTATTCAGTTTATGTCGAAAAATTTGGGCCACGCTTCTTCCCGCCGATCCGCCCCCCCTTGGCTCTTATTTTTAAATTTTAAACACGAATAGCTCAATAATGCTCTATTAGTTATTATAAATTTGAATTGTTTTTTTTTTAATATAGTATCTTTAGAAATCTACATGATATTTCTAAGAGTCAAAAAAAAAAGGCTTTTTAATTCAAGTTAGGGTATTACTTTGGTTAGGACGCCCCTCAGTGTCTGGAAAAGGAAGATTCGTATATGTCACATGACCTCGCTTAATCAAAATAGCGACCCACTGTAAATATATTTTGTAGATACTAAGATGTTCTTTGCTTCCCCGTGGACAATATCATTCAACAAGATTAGACCTCGTCAATCAAAGATAGTAATGCTTCTTATGACACTCAGCTCATGAGGAGAAGAGAAAAGGTAGCTGGCCAAAAGCTATGTGTTGTGATAGAAAGCATGAGGATTTATTTAGAAGCTAATCTAGATCATCAATTTTATCCGATTGATCTACACGTATTTGTGTAAATATGGGAAAGACTCACGGTGGAGACACACGTAATTTATGAATACCGTATAGGAACAGCTAGCTGTTCCTATTGGCTGATGTAAATATAAATATCCTTGTAGTTAAAGTCACATGACAATCATCTGTAATTAGTATTAAGATCCCCTTCCACCTAGATAGAACGAGATAGACAGAATTTACGATACTCTTATTGATATATACTCTCTATATATTAACCCTTTACCATA
>QVIK01000770.1:0-23140 GCA_003957845.1 Oidium heveae | reverse complement strand
TCAGACAATTAAATATCAACTTCTCCTACTTGTAAAAGGTCTGCAACACATGCCCACTAATACCTACCCAGCTCATAATCTATAACAGATATTCAGTCATTACGCCGCCACCACGCCTATGTTGCTGACGCTTACGAATTATTTAATGCGGAACTAACTCTGCAACAACATTTTGAGAGAAAGGGCGGTTGAATGGGTCTTTTGTTGGGTCAGGAGCCGGCTCTAAATGAGCTATACTAATGACGTTGTGAATTCTAGCCATAGTGGGCGGAAGCTCAATTCTGTAAGCCAGTTCTCCAACTCTTTCTAGAAANTTGTTGGGTCAGGAGCCGGCTCTAAATGAGCTATACTAATGACGTTGTGAATTCTAGCCATAGTGGGCGGAAGCTCAATTCTGTAAGCCAGTTCTCCAACTCTTTCTAGAAATTTGAAAGGCCCGGCGAACTGTTGTTCAATTTTTATATTTCTTCCCTTAAGTCCTGGCACCTGGTATCCACGATGAAGTCGAAGTGATACATAATCGCCAATACTAAAAAATTGACGTTTATGTTGATTATCGTATCGATTTTTCTTAAGTATTGCTGCTCACTTAATTGCATCTGCCGCATCAATATGCGAAGGTCTATACAGGTTGGGCAAGCTTGATGTTGTGGGATAATCACTTATATAGTCAATATTGTTCTGAGCCGGTGTTGTCGCTGTTGTACGTATGAGCTCTTGTATCTCAGGAAGTGTTGGTTCTAGCTCGATCAAGCTATCTGCTGTTACATCGACTGGTTCACGAATTCAATTACCATACATCACTTCGGTTGCAGCTAGACTTGTACTACGCGAAGTACTGTTAGAAAGTGTTGCCGATGTTATAGGCAAGACTTCTTCCCAATTTCGCGTTTCATCTAGATATACAATGAAATACCTGAAGGCAATTTCAACTATCTGGTTGGTTCTTTCAGATAGACCATCTGATTGCGGATACCAAGCTGTCGTGAAATGTAACTATACTCCTAGACGATCAAAAATAGACCTCCAAATCTCGCTAGTAAACTTTCGATCACGGTCTGATATAATTGAGGAAGGTATGCCCCAAAGAATTGTCAAAAGCCGATCGATGAGTGCATAGCCCCACTGTTTTGCGGACCAAGAGTCTTGTCCTGGAATAATTGTTACAGGCTTTGCAAGTTTTTCAGTGACGGTCATTACACAGTTAGAACCGTTAATGTTCGCGGCAGAGCTAAAATAAAGTCAATTGTAATAGTATGAAAAAGCTTTGGCGAAGTTTGGATAAGTTGTAGTGAATCAAATGGTGCGTGACGTGGCGTAGAATTTGCTCTACATTGATGGCAGTGCCGAAGGTACAACTGAAGAGCTTTGGTTAGTTTAAAAATATAAAAATTACTGGCAATACGCTCATGTGTTCTATGGTGTCCCAGATGTCCTAGTTGATCGTGCGCAAGTTCAAAAATCTCTTTAGTCATATTGCTAGGTATTACGATATGCTTTTTATTATGGTTAATATCGGGCAATGCGTAGAGAATATTGTTGGTGAGTTCGAAAGGCAGTGTAGTTACATTCACACCTTGATCATTATTAGCGTTGGGTATTTCTATTAAAGTTTTGCATTTATCGTCTTGTGAATACATGATTTTGATACGATATACAAAATCATTCCCTATATGGACGGATGAGATAGGGCACGCGAGTTCTCTTGTATCAGCAGAAGTAAATAGACTATGAGGGGTTTCGGGTATATCTTTAACTACAGGATTTGACTGAGAATGATGTACGTCTAGTCTGGAAAGTGCATTAGGAACTACGTTTTTTTTTTTTCCAGGTTTATGTTTAACAAGAATACGGAACCTAGATAAATATTCCGAGCTATGATGATGACGAGGGTTCATTCTTACTAAAGAAGTGGTGTTCATAGATGTTTGTGTTGCAATCTGTATAGCTGAGGAATGATCGGTGTCTATTATTGTCTCCAGTTTAAATGTTTCAATTAAATGTCGTATTTTAGAGGCTACCCAGCAAAGGGCAGCTACTTCTAGCTCTGTAGGCCAGTAGTTTTGCTCTGCGGGTTTTAATAATCGAGAAATAAACATAATAGGTAGAGTTGATTTAGAGGTAGGTGGATCTCGAGTCGAATGATAAATCATCGCACCAATACCGTTAGCAGATGGAATATAACTTCATAAACCCTCCGCATATACGCTACCCTCTATAACAACAGTATCTAGCCTCGAAATGCAGACAACTTGTTGTCAGGAACTCCTCATACTTTTCCAACACAACTTGAACGCCTAGTTCTGGTTTCTAGTTCTTCCCCCATTAGGTCTGCTGGCTGTTTGAGAAGCTTGACCTAACTCAAATGCAAAGGGCTCACGATGAGTGCTATCATCAAAGGCTTTTTGCTTCTTTTTCTTGCGCGAGCCACTTGGGCGGCCTTTTCCCCGCACGATAGCAGGCTCTTCGACATTCATCATCTCATCTCGATCCGATTCACTAAACTCGGAGTCTTGGCCACGGTAGTGATTTTGAATGTCCATCGCAGCAACTCTTTCCTCACCAGTCTCTTCTTCGGCAGGACGCTGAGTTATATTTAGCTTAGGATAAAGCCAATGTGAATGAAGATCTTTAGACTATAATATGCGATTCGATTGCTTAAGATCAACAATCTGATGACTGCGGGGGAGTCCCATAGTCTTCTTTAAGACCCCTATTCTTATTCCCAAGGGTGTTCCATTAGGTTTCTCTCTTCCTAGTACCTCTTGATACTGTTCGAACACCTTCCGTAATGTGAACGAAGGTGCTGCTGTTATAACTTTCCGTATTATTGGAACACAGTGCTCGTAAGTAACAATATTCTTGGTTGGATACGAGTATTATTTGGCGTCAATCTTCAAGTTAATACTGTAGTGAAAGCTCAATTGAATTTACTACGAAGAAATATTACCACTTGAGTGCCCTAGCTGTGCTTTTAGAGATCTATGAGCACTCTCTGCGCATAGTGTGGTTATATTCCTCAACCGAAGTAGTTGATTTGTGTAGCACTTCACAAAGCCGTGCCCCCAGGGTTGAAATCATTTATCATGTACATATTTCTGGATTCTAGAATAATTAGCTCGTAAGCTCCCGCGGTCTAAACCCCCCAAACCGGAACTAGGTGTGAAATCGGGAGTCTGGTCATCGATGTAATGACCGATGAATCCCCTCAAGTTACCTAAATAATTATGAGTTGTTGAGCTATAGTGTACAACTTCCCAGTCTTTTAAAAAGCTATCTACCAGTTTCTTTTTTGTCAAAATTTAAAAGGCATATAATCTCAGATCCATGTTAATATGCTCTAGGCATGAGATTATGCGGGATTAGAGAAATATGGTTCGTATTGAATTGATAAGGGTTAAGAATTTAGTCTTAAGCTTATTCTTGGAAGTTTCAATAGAATCAAATTATCTGGGCTTGGTTTTGTGACAAATTCGCTTATTGTTTATATTTATATGCAAAGAATAGAAACAATTGTGTAAATGGTTGCTAACAGGAGACGAGCATTTTATTGGACTTTGACCAGGGTATGGGGGGGCTAATGAGAGGAATATAGGGGTCAGTGAAGGAAATTGGGGGTCAGATAGCAGGGTGGTCAAAAATTGCCTAATTAGGCAATAATAGGTGGTCAACGGAGAAAAATGAGGGTCAGTAGATCGGCTCCCTTTTGCTTCTCTGCGACACGATTGGGTTGAGTAACGAGTAACGGCTGGCTGGGATTAAAAAAGCGCTAACAAGGATTTATACCAAAGCTGACTACGATGATGGGTAGCGACAGGGATTTAATTGATAAGCTTGAAAGTTCATTGGCTAGGTAGGGATAGACTGATGGCTAGATACACACTCCCTTGTTATGCGTAGCAAAGCAATTTATGCTTGGAGTGAAGAAATAATTTTACAGCAGATGAAGATAACAACTAAATTTACAAAGAAGCAATACTGTACCGAAAGACCGTACAAGTTCTTTCACGTATAGATAAATATCCAAATATTTGCGCAATATAGTCATTTATTCTGAGTGTGAAAAGTGTGTGCTCATAGCAGGGATTTATCTACTCTAAACCATAGTTAGTCCAGGCGTTGATGAAAGGTAAATAATGTGACGGCTTTGAATACATGTTTCAGATGCTCAGATTCAAATGCGAAGCATCATGAGCCAAGCCTTTTCGATGGCAGTCTATTTATTTCATAAAGTTTGAATAAAAAGGTGGCAGGCATTATTATGAAGCTAAAAAGGTGCAACGAAATGCACATTATGATCGTAGAAGTTCTATGATCTAATAAATTAACAATGAATAAGTGTTCAATAATTTTCAGGGTGTAGATTTGACCTCGAATTTATGGTAGTTAAAATAAATTGTTGAACGACGTGAGGATGAGATTGACGCGACGTTTCTTATTAAGCAGACACGTTGGAACTTGAACGTGTTGAGAGTGACTCTAGTAATTTAAAATAAACTGATAAATACTAATAGATATTACTCTAAAAGGAATAGCTCGATGCCGAATAAAAAACCCTTGTTTAAATGGTCCTATTCGATTGGATCAAGGCACGGAACAAAATTCCAACCGACTATTAGTGGACCCCCTAATGGCGTTAATAAATTTATCAAGCTACCTTTCTTCATGTTTTAAGTTCTATATCTCAGAAACATCAGTCGAATTCAATTATGGCCTCGCCAGCATCTATAGACAGTAGTGATGGATCCAGAAAAATGGAGCAAATAACCTTTAGATTCTGCAGTGAATGGTAAAAAAACGAGCACTTAATTAACGACATTAATAATCTTTCTCCGTAGTTCCAATATGCTGTATCCAAAAGAAGATCCCGATACCCACCGTCTTCAATTTGCATGTCGAACGTGTCAATATTCTGAAGAGGCCTCACATTCTTGCGTTTTCCGTAATATTCTTAATAATGCCGTTGGAGAAACCGCAGGTGTTACTCAAGATGTTGGATCGGATCCAACTGTGGGTTACCTGTTCAGTCTTTCACTTTTACATTGTAGTTATAAATATTTGTGCAGTTCTCTTCACAAACTTTCTTTGATCTCTATCCAAATGAATTGATTAAATATTTCTAGTTACAGAAGTTCTGGCTAAGTCACTAACTAAAAAGGATACCAAGATATTCGAATTAATTTGATGGCTGACAAATAGTTCTCTAGCTTCCAAGATCAAATAAAACTTGCCCTAAATGCAGGACTGAAGACGCTGTTTTTTTTCAATCTCAGCAGAGATCTGCTGAGACTGGCATGGTGAGTAGCACTCCCATCTTGCCATTGATAACTAGCTAAATTGTACATAGAAACTCTTTTTCGTCTGTTGTGGCTGTGGTCATATTTTTTCATAAAGCTAAAAAGGCTTATTAATTAATAATGGTAGAATCTTCCTGTCTTTAAGGCTTGTCTCTCTAATTTGGCAGCTTGTAATAATATACTAGCAGCTCTCAGTAAGAATCAAATTGACCTTAGATCATATAAATGTAAAGTATCTTGTTAATAGTAAACTATATTATTTTGATGTTCGAAATTTTATAGTTTTTACTAGACTCGGGTTGAAAAAGTAAAGATGTACGTTTACATCTATACTTGCATTGGAGCTAAGGAGAGTATCTTAGACCACTTATTCTTACGTAGTTCGGAGCCGACGACACCTATTTTTAATTATTCATACAGGCTCAGATAGAAGTGATATAATCTCAACATACCATTTAGTCTTGTTCCAATCGGTTCTCCGGTTTTATTGATAAGTACACATGCATTGTCGTCAAACTTTACAACACTTCCATCAGATCTCTGGGTTTTCTTTGCGGTTCTGACCACAACTGCATGTCTTATATCACCTCTTCTAACTTTGTTAGCAGCAGTGGTTGAAACTGACGCCCCAGGACCAGATTCTGGGCCGAAGTTTCGCTGCTTTTGGACAACAACTATTATACGATCTCCTTCAAAATATTAGATCAAGCTTCACTTAAAGGTAGTAGTATTGATCAAACACCAATCCTGGCATGTCTTTTCATCCTCATGACTTTGACACATTCTACGATTGCAGCACCGGAATTATCTATACAATTCAACATAGTCTGCAAAATAATTAGTATCAGTTATTTACGTATGAAGCGATTCAGTTTTAAAACCTTTAATTGTATCATTGTGAAGTTATCTTATGGCATTTGAGCTAGGGTGGATTTGGTACTTGTGAAATTTAAATTGTCGGATCTATTTTGATGAAGCACCTCACGAGTTTTGCTCACGTGTCACAATGTGGACGCGAATACTTAAACAATTGGCCATTCACTATTGGATTGTCGTTCGGTATAATAATGATAGCATCAGAATGTAACAATGACATAGCTGACCGAATTTTCTAGAAAATAAAATACTTAACTTCGTCTGTCTTCAGATTAACAATCTCAGCGGTGCTGTGATAAGGAATCATTAAAAGGATATTTGGCGATTCGGTATTAAACTGCTACATTCTCTCGAAAATAACGGCGGCATGTTGGAATTGAATGAACTAGACAGCCGTCGACTGAACAATAATCAAAAATTTACTCATGAAACCCCTGTACTTTGACTTAGTTTTCTGAGTTCAATAAACTTCTTCGCTTTCGTTATACTCCAAACGCGAATTTTAATCCTGATATCGCGTGTAGAGTTTCCGAGAAAGACTGTTGACAACAATGGCCTCTAATGGTCAAGTAAAAAAACAACGACTTACGCTTGCCCAACTAGCTGCTTATGATGACATTTTAACTGATGCACTCGTCGATCACGTAGGTTTCTATTACCTTATCTCGATTTAACCATAGCGAGAACTTACAGCTTGGATCAGGTATATTTCTGGGCAACTATTCGAAAAAACAAAAGTTCATACCGCTCATCTCGTAAGTTTAAAGAAGAAGATATAACATCTATTATACAAAAGAGTGTTATTCTCGAAAAAAACCCCGAAAAAGCAGAGTTCCAATTGCTTGAGCTACCAGGTCTCAGGGCTTTTAAGGATAATCTAAAAACACTTAAGGAAAAGCAAGATTTCACTAGACATATGCAAAGATATGTGAAAATCTATTTACCAGACTGTCCTTGGGAGGTATCCACAACTAACAGGTACACTGTCATTACGCATGAAGCTGCCGTGACCGCGAGGGCTTTCATTAAGAGAAAACAAAAAATAAAATATCTCTCAGGAATCCAAGTCATCATGACTAAAGAAGAATTAGAAGTGACACAGAAGAACCGAAGAGATTTTAGCATTGTATTTTCCAGTCGAAAGAAGGCATCTTCTTTATTTCTTGGACCTGCAAGGTTCGCAAACCATGATTGTGATGCAAATGCAAAATTATCTACCTGTGAAAATGCAGGAATGGAGATTATAGCAGTCCGTGATATTGAGATTGGTGAGGAGATTACTGTTACATATGGTATGTTATCTAAACAATCAGAAATTTCAATCTTTGATTGACAAATAGGTGATGATTACTTTGACGACGACAATTGCGAGTGCTTATGTCAAAGTTGTGAGATAAAATGCCAAAACGGTTGGTCAAAGAGTAGAGATATTCATGGTACTACACATACTAAATCATCCATTAAGCAATCATCACATGAATATCTTTTTACAAATCAATTAGATCCATATAAAAAATCACAAAGTAGAATGAGTAGAGATCAAATGGTCGACCAAGTGGCAACAAATAAACTACAGGCCAAGAGCTCTCAATACTCTTCCCCTATTGTAGAGTCTATATCGCAAAAAAATCCTGCAAATTCAAAACGAAAAAAAAATGATGATGAAATTAATATTATCTCTGCTAAAAGGTCTAGATCTGAAAATCAAGGGGACTTAACTCCTACGAGCATTGAACTATCACCTATACGTTCCTCCTTTATTTCTACGCCTCAAAGTAATATATCTTTTAGGAGTGAGGGTCATACGAGTACAGATGAGACATCAGCCGATGACGAATTAGAATCCGTCAAGTCTCAAAAAACTGCCCCAATCATAACTCGCTCACTGAGATCTAGGAATATAAGGATTTTTTCTAATAATCAAGGCCATAATGGGGAATGTAGGGAAGAGAAGGAACGATGTAAGAATAAAATTAGATCGAGTTCTTTAAAAATATCTAAGAAAGTCTACCCTGGCCAGATTTGTGACAAGAGTTTTAAAAAAGACTCTGAAAGTACAAGCAAATCTAGAAATTCCATGAGGCGACAGCTTGATAAATATTGCCCTATCAGTGACCGTGACCATGCTCCTGCTATACGGATTCCTGGTGACTACCAGCTCACATCGCGTCTCATTGTAGACTTGGCCAGTGGCTGGATCGAATGCCAAAATTGTGATAATTACTTTGTGCAAATTAATTGCTATATACCACGATCATCTTGTCCACGTTGTGAACGACACAGTAAACTATATGGATATAGGTGGCCAAAAACCGAGAAAGAGGACAGCGATGATGACGATGAGCGGGTGCTTGATCATCGAACAATTAATCGCTTTGTTCGAAGAGCAGATTTTAAGGCGGCAAGAAAGCGTCACAGCCTTTATACTATCAGTCCAATCGAGTTAAAAGAGCCGGACACAATAGATTCTAAGACCTCAGGTGTGCTAAAAGTGCATAACAGAGTGACTAGGGGATTAAGATCACGAAATTCAATTTGATAACAAAATCTCAACATGTAATTCATATGTAAAAAATGGGGATTGATTATTTTTTGGAGTTGTGACGTCTTAATTTTTCATTTGGGGGCAATTTATCTTTATATTAAGTTTACTTATTACAAACTGATTTTTGTTAAGAAATTTTTAGATCAATAATAATGTGTACATATATACACTATTGTACAGTAAGGCAAATAAGTTAGAGAAGATATTGCTTAGATAAAAAGCATTTTTACATCATTTCCAATCGACGATAATTTTTTTAAGCTAAATTTGTCTTCAATCAATTGCAAAATACGTCAATAACCTGATGACTACGCTTGTGGAAATGTGGCACATATTTAGTATTTTTAATACTGAATCTTCCAAATTCTGTTTCAGCGAAAAAAAAAAAACAAAACAAAACCATCAATCTTAATTTTGTCTACTTTTAGAATTTTTTTTTTTCAACTCATATTCAACGACAGAACTTCGTCTATTTTAGGTTATTTTTATGCAACATATCTCTACAGATGATATTTGGGGAAAAAAAAGCATTATCAGTTTCGATCAACAGCTGATGTCATTATTTAGGGAAAAAAAAGAAAGGCGAAGCTACAATATTCAGTATATTTAATGATGATTCAATTCTATCTAAAGAATCAACATACACGACGCGTGTCGAAATGAGGCATTAGGAGAGGTAAGATTGAGGTTACTGATTGGTAGAAGTATCTTTAGATTGAAATATAGATTGTGTTTATTACTAAGTGTCTACAGGTTCAACTATAACTCTAATATAGTAAACCAAAAGACTCTATAGCTCCCTCTTGAACACCAGGACTTTTCTTCTATTTAACTTACTCTAACTCTAGAATGCTGATTACAAATTCCAACAGATAAGAAATATTATGACTATGTTTAAACTTCCTCGCTTCGTCCCCCTGCATAAGTTATGTGAACTTCATAACTACCCGCGTTATAAACTCTAGCATTTATGCACTCCTTGTTTATGCATACCCCTTATTTAAGCATCCATGTCTAAATACAATAGGGATATTATGGAATTGGATCCTCAAGATGATCTGTGCGTATAGTGCAGACTACCCACGCCGTGCCGTCACAGCCGAAAAAAACTGCTGGAGCTCGGGATGGAATATCTCCCTGTGGCTTCTCTAATTACAAACTACATCAGAAATCATAATTAGCCACTACAGCCTGGATGGGCTGATTGAAATTGTCAGTATACGCTTCCATTTGGCCAGACCTTTACGTCCCCTTTAGAGGGGTCTCGTCAATAGATTAAAGTCTTTTTCTCGAGAATAGAAAGGGCCATCCTTTTATTATACTGAGTTGCCAAAAAAAAAAAAAAAATTAGGATTAAAAACGTGAGCTCTCCTTTTTTTTTTTGCTATACATCCTGTAGTTTTTAAAAAAAATTTCCTTTCCTTTCCATTGCTTTTTGGTTTTAGTTTTGGTTTTTCATAGTTATTGATTGTTTACTCTAGCAAACACATAATGTCTAGCGAGAATCTTATATTTCTCGCTCTAAATAGCACACGAGGAATACGGACAGCGCTTATACAACGTCCCTTAATGCACCCTGGAAATCTTTGCATTCACGTGAATGATTGACAAAAACAATCCAAAAACAATGCAATCCAAAAAAAAATAAATAAATAAATAAATAAATAAATAAATAAATAAATAAATAAATAAATAAATAAATAAATAAATAAATAAATAAATAAATAAATAATGATAGTTAGCGTGCGATAAAGGGAACCCATGTAAATAACAACCTTAACTTATTATGAAAATAAACTCTAGGGTATGTTGCATGTTTTCAAATTACTTTGAGAATTTAACCATTAATTACTCCAGCACTAACAACCTACTCAATAGCATATTTCTCCAAAAAAAAAAAAAAAAAAAAAAAAAAAAAAAAAAAAAAAAAAAAAAAAAAAAAAAAGGGAAAGAGGGGCCACACAGTGAGATTCGTTTAAACCCATTATTAAGCCACAAGAGTTATATTTGACAGACACGCGACTGAAAAATAAGACTAACGAGTTCGATACATTACTAAACTAACATCCCCCCCTCCCCCCCCATTTCAACACTTCAGGCAAAATAAAAGTAGCGTGGGTATTAACTTTTTTGTCAAATCAGAGCCGTAAATACACCCAACCAATTATTTTATTTTATTTTTTTTTTTGGGAGGATTCAATTAAGAGAGAGAGAGAGAGAGAAAGGCTAACTCGTTTACACCATTAATTCCACACAACTAGGGCCGAGATCTGCTTCCCGTGCTGATACTGAAGTGAATAAATTAGGGTAGGTAGGTATATCAAGCCAAAACTATTGTGGTTCATAAACGAGTCGAGCGGTGGGTAAATGATTCCTTGTGAACATATGACTTGTCACGGGGCTTAATGGATAATTGAGAAGAAGGCGAGCAAACCTCGTGTCAACAACGGATTGAAATAGATTGTGAATTGAATGATTATAGAGCAGATAAACTGGCAGAAATCAAAGTTTAGCCTTCATTTAATTAAAAACCAAATACCTAAACTTAACTAACTTGTCACTAGTCTAATCCCATAGTTGGAGATTTCATTTCTCGATCTAGAATTACAAAGAAATCTAAACTCTTATTCGGATCGGAGTGCTAACTCCCTCAAATTAATAATAATTTAGTAATTCTTACAATAAAATTAATGAAAATAGATTATCAGCAAGGGTATCATCTATTACAAGCGTTCGATATCTGAGTAAAAACAAAAGAATTTTAGCAGTCATCATTATTATCATCATAATTTTTGTGTGTCTTTGGACCAAGCTTAAGCTTCAAATGAATAAATAAATTAAGGTCACATACTATGACCTTCTTGGGTCCTGTCCCAGTCCCAGTTGAACCTATTCCATCCTCCCCGAGGTTCATCTACCATACGGAGATCATGCACCACCAAATCGTAGACACCAGCGGCTGGTAGAACCCCTTCACACACGTTACCTCCCATTGCGATATTTAGTATTATGCAGAAATCTTGCATAGACCGAATACCTTCAGGAATAGATGCTCGCATAACTGGTGCATCATCAATGTACCACAATAAGCGACCTCTATGATTCTCTTGTACTGTGGATTGCTCCCAGACAAAGGAAAATTCATGCAAAGTGTTGGGTGTGTTCAAATTAGTCTCTACAACGCGATGCTTCTGGCTATCTTGGGCATTATAATGACCCCAATGTAAACAGCTGTGATTTATGAATTTGGCATTCCACACTTCAGCAATATCCACCTCACCATCTTTTGGCCAGTCGAAGGGCTCGGCGGGTAGTAACCAAAATGCGGGCCAAATACCAGGTGCAAAGGGTAAGGTCAGTCGAGCAGACACACAACCACGTAAACGGTCAAGCTTCTGCACCGAAACAAGTCGGGCTGATGTATATTTTTCCTGAGTGTGGTCGGGTCTTGAGATAGCACGCAAGACAAGCTTGTTGTCTGGAGTGAAAAAGCTGTTAGCAGGAGATTGTGTATAATTTTGTAACTCATTGTTTCCCCAACCATGAGCACCAGTCTTTTGCTCAAAATAGGTCCAGAGAGGGGTGGATGGATGGAATTTGGGATACCAGTAAGTGGAACCGTGGATATGGGGTGGCGGTAAGCCCCCACCTGTTGCTTGGCTACTTGCAGTTGGCTTAGTGGAGTAGTTGACGGGCGGCGTTCCCTGTGGTGGTAAGCTATTACTTTGATTGGAGAGCGAGTGTATAAATTCATGATATTTTGCTTTACCCTTTCGGATAAGTTTTCTTAGAGTATTTATAAAGAGCATATTGGCTGGCCTGAGGCGTGAGATCGAATTTACTATTACCAAAAAATATTTGGATCTATCAACGTCCGAATTGAGCGTATCAACCCAGAAATTTGGAGCCTTTTCTGAGAGATGTAACCACCTTTGTAAGTTAGGATACTAATATCTGTAATGTATGTAAAAGATGACTAACCTCCGCTCGGGTGTAAATTTGAAAAAGGTATAGATGTGAGAACAGTAAGTTATACCAACGAACAAGCTTTGCTCAAAAGGAGAGACATTAAGATGAATCCATTCTGTGAGAGAAATACGCGCCTAGATACAATCGAAGCTTCTCATCTTACGATATTGTTTATAAGCAGATCCAAGCAGCTGCAATTGACTACGAAGGCTTATAGCTTAGGTTGCGAACAGTAATGAACGAATTGAGTGTTTCCAGTTAAGTTTCCGGGCATTAATACTGGTTGGGCCCAGAAATATGTAGCGTTTGTAACGATGTTTGTTCTAGATTTGATATGGTATGCGACTCAAAGGTTTTTATAATCGCTCGGGATTGCAGTTGCGGAGCGGAAGCCGAACGTTGCATCGGACCGAACGAATGCCTGGAAGGCACGAGGCACGCAGACGATCACCTCAACGTCCTGACAGGGCCCAAGACACATCGAAAGAACCCTTAAGTATCGTTCTATCAAAATGAAAATTGAATCGGAGAGTTTTCCTTAGAGCTAATTCTAAAGAGTTGTAAGCTCAACGGCAGCACTTGTAACATGTTTTGAAGGTATCTCATTGATACGAAAACCGACTTACAGTCTTTCAGCACATCGATAAAAATGATACACAAGTGCAACCGACATATTCATTTTGCACAGTTTTTGCCAAAGTCCTTAGCGTGATAAATAGGCTAGATGCCTAAACCAATCAAATCGCTTTTGGTATTATAATTAAACACTGCATAATGATATCTATTTTAAGACAAGGCTAACAAAGCGCCTGTCAATATTTAGATTTGTTAACTTTAGCGAGGGTTACGGATGTACCGACAGATTGCCTCAAGTTATTACTTCAATATGTATTCACGATTGTTCTGTGATGAGGACGTTGACATACAAAATCTCTACTTGTAATGTAAACCACCAAGTACTGCCATCTGGATAATTGTAAATAAGTAAGAGAGGTTCCTCAAACCTTTTGCATCTTTACTTCAAGATCTTCTCCTGTACATAGACTCTGATTATAGTGTTGAATAAATATTATGATTTAAGACCCTTACACTTACTGAGCATTATCTTGGAGGGAGCCGATCTGTGGACCCTCATTTTTCTCCGTTGACCACCTATTTTTGCCTAATTAGGCAGTTTTTGACCACCAATTTCCTTCACTGACCCCTATATTCCTCCCATTGACACCCCCGTTCCCTGGTCAAGGCTTGATCACTTGGTCGTCCGCTCGATTACAAACCATTTAAATTTACACGAAGGGATTGTATTTCTAGTCTTTAGTCTGTCCCTGCCTAGCCAATGAGCTTTCAAGCTTATCAAATAAACCCCTATCGTCACGCATCATTCTAGTCAACTTTGGTATAAATCCTTGTTAACGCTCATGTAACCCTAATCAACCGTCACTCAACCAGATCGTGGCGCAGAGAAGCTTAACTAACTGACTTTAGGATAGGTAGAGATTGGTTAAATTATCTTTTGTACCTCTGAGTCAATGAAAACCAGACTTTGGCTTACTCCTAGGTGTCCGAGAGGCCTTTCCGGAGCGATGGAATAAAAGATACAGGTGGAATCTAGATCGGGTTTATAATATTTATCACAAATGAAATTGAATCGCTCCGCTTTTATAAAAGTGCGCAATCTATTGTTTGCAACTGAGAACCCTGTTTTTCCGACTGTGAAAAAGAAAGATTTACAGTAGCTCACAAAATGTTCGAATGCGGATGGTATTGTGCATACATTTAACTATAACTCAACAATAACGCATCGTAAAATGATTTTAATACACTTAAAAGAATCCTAAGTCGTTTCTCTTTTGATGTGATATATTTTTTTAATGAAAATAATGAAAAGTAGTACATTTTGTGAGGTCTTGGCATTCCCGAAGCATTCGATCTTTATGAGCGCGGGATTTAAAACCCTGGTAGAATGCACATCAATCTCTAGCGTAGCCTCAAAATAACTGAAAACCTTATTGTTACAGCCTATTTATATGTTGGAATAGGTCTGCTCTCATCTCACAAAAAATTTCTCACGACTTTTCTTGATTTTTCCATAATGAGAGCGCTTCTACAAGACAAAATATCTTCCATTAGCACCTTGCCCAACGAGGGGTACAAAGTGGCAGAGATAGCAGAAATTACGAATTGTGCTAAATCTACGATAATCAAATACTGAAGTTCAATTTCAAATCAAATATCGAAGCTGTTGTGGGGACGATCGCGCAAGTTAACGCCTCGGGACAAGCGAACCCTTAGCCGTTTGGTAGCAAATGGTGGAAGTAAAACAACAGTAGAAGCGACAAAAATACTGAATTAAGGAAGAGTTTTCCGAGGGATGTCTTGGGCAGATTACAGAAAAGAAATTAGTCACCTTCAGCCATTCAGCTAACTTAGCTGTGCCATTATGGGTCCCTAGAAAGTAGAGTATTGGGTCTTTACAGGAGTTATGTAATCTCGGTAGGCTTTTGGGCGAGTTACGGCAGAGTGTGAAGTAGTGCGGTGATATGCGACTGCCACAGCTACAATGTATGTAAGTATTTACATGGTTAAACTGCTCGTGGTAACGAGCAAAATCACCGTGACTTGATCGTGCTGTATAAATATGAGCCACATTTGTTCGAGGTAGAGAGAGTTCGAGAGGGAAGTTGGTCGTGCACTTAATGTTAAGATCGCGGTATGACTGTGGAGATCTCTCATTCCAGTAATTATTTAAGGCTAATAACTTTGATTTTTAAGCAAAATTTTAGCGGATGCAAGCGAAAGCTCTGATTTTTTGTGGGGGGTGGGGGGTTCCAGAGTTTGAGCTAATTTGGCAGCTCTGTCCGCCTGATCATTCCCTAGAATACCAGAATGACTAGGAATCCAATGTTTCTTAACCTCGCCTGGAATTGTGTGTGGGAGGCATAATCGATTGGGCCAATCTAGAGCTTTATTGGCAAATTGTATAAACGCGTCTTGTGAAGAGGAGACTGGAGTGGCGAGGAGGCGTCTTGCTACTTTCAGATTATCTAGAAGCATCCAAAGGTTGTTAGAAAATCGAGCGGTTGCTTGAAGTAGGGCAAGATTTAGGGCTGATGTCGCGGCTGTTACTTCGGCGTCAAAAGCCGTTAGTTCAGTGTTGAGAGGAATGCTTTTCCTTAGCATAACTCATCTTGCCTGGAATATTATTACGCCACAGCTAGCTCGAGGGTTGAGGTCGGATTGCGCACGACTACCGTCCGTATATGCCATCATATCTTGAAAAGGCGTGCCCGTTTTAAGGGAGGATGGGAGTCTGGAGATACGTTTAATACTCTTGTAGTAACTCTCTGTTATCGTCTAGGGTGGATTAATTAATGGATCGATAAATTCGGTCGCTGGTTGATTAAGCATCCACCTTGAAAAGCGGGAAACGTGTCTAAAATTTCTTAAAGCCCAGTCGGCTCGTTTACATAGGGGGTGGCGTAGATCTAAGCGATGAATTCGCAGTGTATTTTGCTTTACTCTAGAGTTGAACTCGATCTCGGGTGGGCAGAGGCTAGATTCGCAGTGTAGGGCCGGAATTGGGGTTGTCCTATAGACGGAGAGGATCGCTCTAGCGCTATTTGAGACGACCCTTTGCAAAAGCGAGACATATCTCTCTACTTGATTTGAGATAACTCGGTTAGAACTAACGACTCTGGAGCGACTTGGCCACCAGGTTTCGCCCCCAAAATAAGCTATTGGTAGTATGTATGCTGTTACTGCTTGACTTACAAGACGGGGGGTGGTTCCTCTCAAAGTGTCGCCCATGCTGCGGAGAGCATTTGCTACTTTAATGGCTTTCCCAGTGAGAATGTGGGTGTGCCATTTGAATGATAGAGCTTTGTCGAAGTAAACTCCGAGCCATCTAGTATGTGGGCGAGATGAATTTCCTGATATTATTAGATCTCCTGACATGACGGCTGGAGTTAGTGTTGGATCCTTGTCATGTCGGCGGCGTGAGAAATGTTCTAATTCGGATTTTTCAGGGTCGAATGTGATTCCTTCTTCCCGACCTCATTCTAATGCTTCTTTTACTGCCTTTCTTAATGAAGTGCGGTTTTCAGCCAGGGAATTTTTCGTCGCCAGTATTGCTATGTCGTCTGCATATCCGAACCTTTTGGAAACAACACCCATATTTAGAAGCGGAGAGATATATAGCATAAATAGTATTGGAGAAATTGGAGATCTCTGTGGAAGACCACAACTGATATCCTGGAGGGGCCCAACCTCACCATCTATCTGGATTTGCATTGAGTGGTCAGATGTAAAGGAGCTGACCCATCTTACCAGATTCTCCTCCCATGCTCGTTCACGCATTCGTCGTACTAGTCTTTCTGGGAGAACAGCGTCAAAAGCCCCTTTGACGTCTAATGTGAGCATGCTTGCCGTTTTACCTTCATTTAAAGCCCTTTCTATATCATGTGTTAGGCATGTTGTGAGATCAAACGCCGATCTACATGGAAGGGCTCCAAAATGTTGCGTGGCGAGAACCTTTTCTCGCACTGTAATCCAGGCAATACTTTTTGCGGGAAGGCATTCAAGACCTTTTCCTAGTACTGAAAGGAGTGCAATGGGTCTCTGGAGCGTGGTGAAGATAGGTCTGTTTTGTTTGGTTTTTGCAGCACGATTACAATGGCCTTACGGAAGCAAGTGGGATGATAGCCTATTGAAAAGCAACTGACGAATATGGAATGTACGTGGGTTTCAGTAAATGGCCATGCCATTTTTAGTAATGCTGTTGGAATCTCGTCGTAACCTGGGGATGTGTTTCCTGTGCACAATATTGCTTTTCGTGTTTCCTCTGGGGTTATAGGGGGAAATGGAAGAGAGGTTTGGGCAACTTTTGGGACGAACATATGTATATTTTCTATTTCTGCGCGGTTTGAGAGTAGGTTTTCTGCCAAAACCCTACACTTATCGACTAATGTGGATGCAGGTGGGTTCTCGGGGAAGCAGGGGTTGTTTAATAGGATCGATCGATAAATTTCGATATTTTTATGCCATTTAGTGGCGGAGAATATGTCTTTTGCTGTACTGGCCTTTTCGATCTTGGATCTGAAATAAGACTGCTTTTCCCTCCTTAAGATTTTGCGATAAACTTTTAATTCAATTTTTTGTTCGTTCTCTGAGAGGGAGAGCCTAGTTCTTTGCTTATAATGATTTGGAGCCGATTTACAAGTCCCATTCTACCAAGGGTTCCCTTTGCCATGACCATGTGAACGTTTAGCCGCAGCATTACAGGCATCACGAAATATGGTTGTGAGATGTTCCGTAAATTTGCCTAGCGCCTGTGAAGTTAGGAGTTCTGGTAAAGGAGATATACTGTTAATTGAGTATTTTAACAAATTTTTAAATAGAGTTATATCAAGAGAGTCTAAGCGCAATCTTTGTGGTGGTATAGCACAGCACTACCATGAGACCACTATTAGTAGCAGCAAATGATCTGAAGAAGTAGTAATGTGAGTAGGGATGTTGCAGTTCGCATTTGCTAAAAGAGGTCCCTTACTGAATACCAGGTCGAGGAAATTGCCTCTGTTATGTGTGGGGGTGTCTGTGGGAGAGATGAGGGAGAAGTTGTTTATGTCTGCCCATTCGATCAAAGATTCAACTCCAGAAGATGGGTTACGTGGCCACCATGGATGATGGGGATTAAAATCCACTAAAATAAAACAGTTACCACTTAAGTTAGAAGAGGGAATATTATAGAGGGATGACAGAGAGCTTATTCCTGGAGAGCCCAAGGGTGCATTATAAATATCTAGAACCTTAATAGACTGGCCACTGGGAGAAGAAAGACAGAGTAGAAGGAGGTCGTTTGAAATTCCCGTGCATATCTGTGTTGATTGTAATCCAACTCCTTTGCGGGTGTAGGAAATGACACGTGGGCGTGAGTTTGTCCAGTCAACAGCTGGTGAGAATGTGTCGTAGGAGGGATGTTTCTTTATGATGCATCTGGCTAGGTCGTGGAAGATATATGGTTCTTGAATAAGAATTATGTCTGCTGAGATTGAGTGGGCTTCACTTAATCCAATTTCATGTGATAGGGGGCCTCTTCCGACGTTAAGAGAGAATATTGTAACTGATCTAGATGGATTGTATCGGGCATTTGAAAATTTCATTAATATTCCATATTTTCGTTACTCGGATTCTCAACGATATCCAGGATAGCGAAGGGATTTTTTGTGGATGTGCTTTTGGTTGTTGTAGGTTTGGGGGTGTTGATTTCTTGTTACCTGCCCCATTGTTAATGGGAGGTTGCAAGTTTGTATCGTTATTATCAGTTGTTTCCAATGTAGCGTTAGCAGATGAGATTTTGACACAACAAGCTTCTGCTTGTATCCGTAGGCGAGCTTCAGAGCAGATCTTACGTATTGTTGTAATCTGAGTTCAGGTTTTTGGTGCTGAGGAGGGATGGAGGCGAAGTAGACATTTGGGGCCATCTGCGGGATGTGCCCCATGGCAATGAATGCATTTTGGAGGACAAATGCGATCAACTTGAACAGCGCATAGGTTTTTATGATTCGATTCTAAGTGCTGGGAGGATCCACATAGTCTGCAGCGGGGGGACGTCGAGCAGTTTCGAGTGTTGTGCCACTGCCAGCAGCGAGTACACTGAGCCACCGTTGTACGACATGCCAGTAGACGCGTGACTATTCTGCAACCGAAGAGAAAGAGTATATGTGGAAGACGAACGTTATTGTCCGAAAACGTACTACCCATGAAGTTTCTGAAGAGTTAGGTTCTGCTTCGTTGTCTCGGGAGGAAGTTACAGAGACAGGAGGGATGCCAGTGGCGGCAGATAATGCGGCAGAGATAGCATCGGAAGTAACTGGCTTAAAGCAGTGCTGAAGGTTATCTTCTATGGCTCCGTATATGCGTGGGACATTTGAAATTCGGTAAGAAACCCAAGGTATAGCTTGTTCAATTGTTGCGTCGCCAAAAAAATTTCTTTCAATGAGTTTATTCTTGAGAGCTCTACTATTACCCTTGCTAGGGTAGAGAAGGCAAAGTCAGTTTTAGTTGGTAGGACGCTTGCCAGGAGTGATTCATCTGCGCCAA
Source organism: Oidium heveae (assembly GCA_003957845.1). NCBI lineage: Eukaryota > Fungi > Ascomycota > Leotiomycetes > Helotiales > Erysiphaceae > Oidium > Oidium heveae. The sequence goes on along the minus strand of QVIK01000770.1, from coordinate 3,355 downwards.
GTTTGGCTTTTATAAGTGGTTGGACGGCATACCCAATGTAAGTACGCAATGTGCTATTCTCGGGTAAATGGGGGAAGAGTCTCTCGTCCTGTGTGGTTTTGATTGGCTTTTGAAGACTTGTGGGATTTTTCTATTTAGTTTGAAGAATTACCTTAGGGTTAGTAATGTTGTCTCGTTTTGCAATGCTTGCATAGCTTTGTTTAGAGATAGTTACAAATGCAATGTTGTTTTTGGCGGCATTATCTTTGTTTTGTTCGCGTGGGATTGGCTTTTGGGTTGAGATTCCGCGGATATAGGCTTCGAAATTTCTAGATGCTAGTTCCACTAGCTCATCGCAAAAGACTTTAAGAGCATTGGCTTGTCTAACTGACATGTGTGGGTTAGAAGCGCAGTGTTGGTCAAGTATTTTGGCGATCGTTCCGAAAATTGTCTCTGCTTCGACAACTCTTCCATCAGCAGCTTCTTTGCTGGATTGTATAGCTGCTTGAATTGGTCCTAGAGAGTGAGGTGACTCATCGTAAGATAATGTGTGTTGAGAGGATTGAGCATTTAGTCCTGGGTCGTCTGCATCTAGAAACTTTGGATAGAAAGATTTAGGTGTGGGAGGGCGATCTGTGGAGACAATCAAATGTTGATGAGGACCGTAGGAATTGGAAACTGAGTTATTAAAATTCATGTTGTCGTTGTAAAAATTCCACAGCTGTGTAGATATTCAGATGGCCGATACGCCAGGAGTACTTAAATCGGCTATCTACAAGAACGGCCCTTATTGGTATTCCCCTGCACTTTTGATCACGTGAACATTCACTACTTCAAATTTATTTAATTCCGTTTCACAAATTTTATGCCTGTGAACATGACAGTTAAGTAAAAGCACGCTATTATATGTGATCACAAATTCAGCTCTAACATACAGGAACCTCAGAATTGTATTGCGGACATAAGAGCTGGAAAGTTATAAGTCATGGCTTTTGTTCAAACAGTTGCATAGTAAAAAAATATATTTGAACTATTTAACTATTTAAAGACTTGGATATAATAAAATGAAGCTAGCAATAATACACCATCAAAGGATTTTTATTGAATGCCCATGTCTTTTGTATGGAACGTCGATCTTTGAGCTACTGGATTTCATCGATAATTATCATGTTCTCTTTATTTTTATTCATGAATTCCTCTACAATTTTGAAATGGTCACGAGCTCTTTGTTCGTTCCAGTATTTCATCGCTGTAACATCTTAGTCCCGAAGTCCTCTCTGACGTCTGATTTAGAAGCTTGATGGTCAAAATTATCGCTTTGCTCTGCAGAGTTATCGAAGTGCTCTTCTTCCTCAACATCCGACTCGGAACAGGACTGTTCACTTGCGTCTGGGTCTGATTTAGAACTAGAAAAGATGTTTTCATCCAAGATCTTCGGAGCTAAATATTCGAATTGTGGGCGTAGCACAAGTTGTAGCGTAACCCAGAATGGAGATACTCGTTGACCATGGATATATCGGAAAAAATCGATAGGCTCAACGACATCCTTAAAGCAATGAACGAGATTTTTACACTGAAGAAATCGGCTCAAGTGAAAAGATTTACCCCCTCACGTCTATTGAACCGGATTTGTCTTGTGCTGTTCGAAGCTTTGAGGTCAGATCTTTTGCTATTGAAAAATTTTCCAATCTTTCTTCCAAAATCTCCGCCAGCTTGCACTTGCTATGCGATGATCACCTTTTTGAATAACCCTCATCTTAGTAATTCCTGCGGGATTAATTGTGATGTTAGATCCCAGATAAGTAAGTCAATCCGAGGTCGATTTAACTTGTGCAGGAAGTCATGCTTCATTCTTCTCCAGTGGGACTCAATAATCATGGTGGTTTTCAGGTTAGGAATTTCGTCAGGATTAGCTGAGCGAGCCCACAGATTCCATTGCCACGGATTATACCAGTTGATGTCATGTAGGCCTAAAGTTTCGTCTTTACTAGTAGCAAAATCGACAATCGCGCTCCTTTCCACAAGTCGAGCAAATTTTGGTGGAGTCTTCCATCGCGTGGGCAAATGATTAAACTTGCTGTAAAGGCATAGGCGGAAAAAAAGAGTAAATAATGACGATAGGAAATCAGTGGAGGGATGATTAATATTGATTCAAAACTAACATTGGTATAAGCTGTGGAAGAAAGGGACTAGAGAAAACTGGCTGATAGTAAACGCTTCTAATCTAAAAATGAATAATAATAAGGCGCGAGGTAAAGTTATGCCGTGCATAACGCATTCATAGTACAAACAAGAGATAAATTGTCATGTGATCACGAGTGCAGGGGAATACCTTTAATGTTCTATTACTTTCAAGAGAAGAAGCCGTTTGAAGCTAGTTTGTGAAGAAGGACGAGTGCCTTGTAAGGGTCGTAAGTAGCGTTTTATTCAAACTATACCTAGATCTATATACAAGAAGATCTTGGAGTAAAGATCTATAAGATGTGTGAAGAAACCTCTCTATTTATCTACAAACAGAACTCTTGATATCAAAGAATGACTTCTTCGCCCTATGACTTTCATTTCTCGACAAGTTACTATGTATAATGCTACTTGACATCATTGTACTGAGCGTGAGGATTTCTTCACTGCGCTGTCGGTATTCCCGAACTTTGTATGTACAAAATATAAATATAACATTACACATTATGATGCTCAAATATCTGTGAGCCTTATCTTTCTTAAAAATAGATATGGTGTTTCCGTTAGTCTTTTTCTTTTATGACATAATATTAGCCAGGGTTCTGTGGCTGGGGTCCATACCCCTGAAGATTTTATGAAAGTTTGTCTTAGTAAACATGACATCCCTGAGCATGTCTATTTAATGCCTAGGCTATTGACTAGGTGGTGCAAGGCTATAGCCTGTGACATTACCCCCCTTGTCATATTCGTGAGGTCCTCAGGCTACCATATCTTGCTTCGTATGCATCTAAAGTGTAGAAATATTTATACAAGTCACGTGAATCGTATCACGTAATGNTTATAAAATTCCGTTGCTAAAGCATCAAAATATTATTGACATTTTATTGAGCTCTCGTCTTAGACCCAAATTATACTTCTATTCTAAATTTAGGCAGCAACTCTCGCCCTTTAAAATGTCCGATAATTCTAAGCCCTCTTTTGAGGCATTGTTACTAACTAGAGATGGAGAAGATACTACATCTTCCGATACTATAAAAATCGGAGATATAACATTTGCAACCTCAGAAGAAGTTAAGGCTTCATTAAAAGAAGCAAATCGCAAATCAGAAGTTTGGACTTTGTCGGAACGTCTCAACAATATTGAAAAGATGATCCCCTTGCCGAAACTGACATATTCAAATTCAAATTATTGGTA
>QVIK01000769.1:0-23174 GCA_003957845.1 Oidium heveae | reverse complement strand
TTTTTTTTTTTGTTTGTTTGTTCATATAACGTCCACGGTGCCCATATTTATATGGTCACCTGATGTCTCCCTAGGGGCGCAGGACGCGCTGACGAGGCTCACCTCGCAACGACTATTACTAATTAGAAAATTTAACTAAACAAAAAGAAATTATCCATACATTAGGTGAGTAAAGCCATCCCATGGCACTCCCTATCGCTTCTGTCCATTTATTGCGAACCAACTATGATTTTTGAAAAAAACTACTGCCCCATCGTTTGATCCCCAAAGCCATTTAATCGCCTCATGCGAACTTTGATTTCCGATCTCTTTTTTTGCCAATGCTCTTGTCCAGCGAGGTAGAGCCTTTTAGATTGGAGCAAAGCCTTATTCCGTGTCCCCAGCCATTGAACCGTAAAGAGCACAGCAGGAAATCGAGCACAGCCTATCAATATGATATTCGCTGCAACCGAATCACCTGACCATGACCATGATCCCGAAGCATTCTGTGCAAGATGCCGGCATAGACATAGGAATAGAGACAGCTTTAAGCAACATCCGGAGCTAGCACCAAAAAGAAAGAAGACTGAAAAGCATAGAAAAGATAAAGGAAATGGAGCTAAAGTCACGATTAATTCAGATAGTGATAGCGAAGTTAGTATCTTGGTTGCATCTGCTCGTGCTAATAAAGTCCCTACAATCCATGACACTGGTGCATCGCACCATTTCGTCTCTCAAAAGAATTTCTTCTGTGACCTTAAACCTTGCTCCAAGCTCTTCAAATTTGACCAAGCAGTTGGAGCTGCATTCTTGCATCAGCGAGGCAACGCACAACTGAAATTAGGGAATACTATTTTTCACCTACACGACGCCCTTTACTCACTCAATTCCTCCTGTACTATTATATCAGCTGGAAGACTAGAAAGACTATCAATTGTTGTTGCTGACTCTAACAAATCTTTACTAATTCAAATGCGAAATGAACAATGTCTCAGACTGCTACGGGCAATGAGAGTAGTGGGGCGCTGAACATAATCGGTAGTCTATGGAGCTACCGTCGATCCCCCTGACAGGGTACGACGCGTCAAACTTTAATATCTTGTATATAGATATCTTTGTAGAATTAGGATAGTTGTTTCTTTCCTATAGAGAATTAACATAGACTTCGTATACTTAGTTTGATCTTCATGGTCACTATCTAATCCGTGACATATGTTAATTCTCTATCTCTCTTTATTTAGATATATTCATATATAAATAGCAACCAAGTACAGCCATCGAAGTCTCGCGGCACGACAGTTAGCTTTTATACTTCTTAGTGTGAATGACAACGACCTTATTTCACCTCTTGAGAAACTCCAGCTTACAGACACTTTAAATAAAAAAGTAAAACAACAAAAAACAAATTCAAGGTCAATCATGATGGGTTCAATGGCCGACAACAACTCAGTTCGACAATGGCCAAAATGGACAGGAGATCCTGGCGATTTTCCGGTTTTCCAATTTAGTTTAGAAGGAATTGCTGATGGATACAAAAGCTCCAAAAGCTTCTGCTACCAAGTTTTTTTCAAATTCATTACCTACAGAAGCTCAAAAACGGGTAGCTCCATGGATGAAGCAACAGAAGCTGGCACAAGAATGGGATATCGATCGATTTTTGAGTCATCTGGAAGATCTTTTTGTAGATAATGATGCTCCTAACAAAGCTCAAGCAAAATTATATGCAATTCGACGAGGACCACATCAGCTTTTTTTCAACTTTTAGATCTGTCTTTGAGTAAATAATCTCTGAAGCAGCCCATCTAGCTCCAACCGGTGCGGCTAAGGTAAACGCCATCAAAACCGCATTGTCGCCACATTTGAAACGTGGTATTACATACCGTAAAGGAATATCTCAGGTTGATTACGATAGTTTTGTGGAGGAAGTACAAGATCTCGCAGCAGGTTTAGAAGCGCTTCCTGAGTTCCGGTCAGGTCAAGGCTCTAGCGTAGAACAATATGTGTATGATAAGTCCATTGTAAACTTAACTCACAATAATCAGGCTACAAATTCGCTAATTACATCTGTTGGTAAACAATCGGAGCGCAATTGCGTGGTCAAGACACAGATCAACTCTTATTCGATTGATTATGTCTATCCATCTAAATCTACAGTCAAGGTAAAGATATATACAGCTTAAGTTGATTAGTCATCAACTATAGGGAATATCACGTGGAATACCCAACACTGGCGAAATTTACAAAATTAATATCTACATGCTTATAGCTCTCTTTCAACCCATCCTTCAACATTAAGGTCAACTTTGTTTGTCTCTATAAGACGTCTCAGAGCATCGCAAGGCTTCTCTTTGGTCATTGCATCAGCCGGATTATCGACTCCCTTGATCCAGACTATTTCAGCGATCTCTCGCCTTTCATAGGATTGTCGCAGGCACATCAAGTCAATCATTAATCGTTTCTCATTAGTTGATCCTAATTTAACTAAACATTCGTATAGAGATTTCGAGTCAACGCATAATGAAAGAGGAATCTTTTCTTCCATAGATTTCCTCAGGATTTGATCCAGTGTTGATTTAATTGTTGCCGATACGTCAAATCCAAGAGACAATGCGTAAATTTCTGAAGCTAAAACGCTTCTTGTTACACGGCGACATTTTACTGACTGCCAGTGTATAATATTAGCGTTTAGTTTATCGGCAAGTACAATAACGTATCCTATTTAGGAGGAACTGTCGCGGTTGTTTGCGAATGAAGAGTCAGTGAATGTAATGACTCGAAGTGATTTGATGTCCAGTCTAACAAATTTCAAACCTTTTCCTTTAAGCTGCCACTGAAGACATCGGTTCAGAAATACAGCATCCTCACTAGTTGGGTCAGTAATTTGAGCTGCATATGATAGTGCGAAGGCGGCTTCAGGTTGGGACACCGTAGCAATATACGCCCCTCTTGCACGTTGAGCAATATGTTGTTGTTCTGTGAAATCTGTTGGAAGTAATTGAATCTTTTCTATTGGTTTTTGTTGGCTAATTATAAGGGCTTCTGAAGTATCTATAGAAATTAAAAAACCGTTGAAATTTAGAGAGTGGTCAGAGGTTAATTTTTGGAGTGGTTGGGAAAATAAATTTGCTTCTTTTAACTTTTTAACCTCGAGATTTATAAATGAATTCGGAGAAACAATGAGTGTGTCGTCGGTTTGGAGTCCAACAACGGTATTTTGATCAAAACTAAATAGAAGGCACGGGTCAAAAGTCGATGGCTCTAGATTAAGGTTTTGAGTATGGTGGTTGTGATATATGTTAAACCAATGAGTGCCTGCCTCTGGGATACCATACAAAGGGAGGATGACTTTGAGTATCGTGTTAGAAGGGAGGTTCATCTCAGGTGGTGCGCGAATAAAGAAATCTCTTGATAAAGTTGACGAGGATTGAGTATATGCTTGTGAAATATCCCGAAGGTAGATATTTACACCGGGTAAAATCATAGATAATGACAGAATTAACCGTTGGCTGGATCGTTGAATAGTCGGCGCTTGAGTTAAAATAGAAAGCTTACCTGCGTCGTTGTAAGCCTGGACAACTAAGCGAGACTTTTCAAATGCTTGCTGGGTTCCTTTATTTTTAATAACATCGACAAAACGGCTACCAAAAATTCGAGCATTGTTAGGTACTAATTTTATATCAAGGATTTCGAAAACTCCTCTTTCAAGCAGTCCATTTATTTCCTGTAACCTTGAACTTTCAAAGTTAGGAGCAGGAGTTAGATCTGGTTCAGAAAGATATATAGTCACGTGTGACGGCTAGTAAGCCGGAATGTTGTTTAATTGGTCAGAGTGGGCCACTCGGTAGTTAGGTTAACCGAAGGCTAACCGATCCTCCAAAAGTATGCAAGGGGGTGCCCCTTAATGCTCGCGGGTGAGAAAGTTCCAGACACTTCCATTAGACTCTTTCCTAGCTGTAAACCTATCTCGAATATTCTATTTTCTATATGTTGCGTCAACAGTAGAGAGCAGTACAGTTGCTAATGGAGACGGGGGAAGTTTCTAGAAGATGAGTGTCATGTATATAGCGCCTGTTTAGAAATCATGTCGTCTTTAGTGAAATTATAAACTACCTTTTGATATTCAAGTGCTCAAGCCTTTCTATCTAAAATCGTGACATCACGTCAGCTAAGTTAACAACAGGTTGTTGATATCGAGCTGGAATTCGCCGCGTACGTGGTGGATTTACTCGAACTGTACGCTCCTGGGAATCTTCTGCTTGAACTAAATCGTTTACAGGTTCAGGATTAAAGGGATCTTGATTTAGGGTTTCTGTTGTTTGATTTTGCAGGAATGGTTTTACTGCAGTTGAACGAAATTCCGCTGGTCCATTTTGCATTTCAATTGAACAAGTATCACCTGATATAGCTAGTAGTTTGTGAGGACCAGTCCATTTCTTTTGGTGTGTACGCCATACTAAGACATTAGACCCGATTGGCGTGTTATGTAAATCAAAAACTCTGGGACCGTTTCTTTGCCTCAAGGCGTCTTTGACTTGACGAGCTGCGTGTATTTTTTTTACTTCAGTCATTGCTGCCTTAATTGCCCCTGCTCTTTGAGTGATAGTTGGGGCAGGCAGATTATATGAAGTCATTCGGGGATAAGCCCCGAAGACGAGGAGAGTCGGTATTAGTCCATTATAACTAGCAGTATCATTTACAGCCTTTACGGCCATCTGTAACCGAATTTCTTTGGTGCTGATTTGATCCTTAATTTCCTCAGTTATGATCTGAGTATCAAAAGAGAAAGCATTATTGCTAGCCCAATCCAACAAGCTATCAACCTCTCATTGCGCAACAGATGCAGACTCCGAAATTGTCCTTCCAATTCCAAGGACACCGATATCATCCGCGTACCCAAAACGTGCTTTAACGTTACCACTTTTCTTAGGCTCTGCCATATATAGTAGAAGAGCAGAGGAGAAATTGGGGAGCCCTGCGGAATTCCGCATGTTAAATTTTTGGGTGGTGTGATTCCTCCTAAACATCGAACCTGCACTCTTCTATGCTGAAGGAAAGATGAAGTCCAGCGGAGAATATAAGTAGGCCATCCCTGTTTATGCATACGCCAAATTAAGCGGTTGTGAAGCACAGCATCGAGTGCTCCTTGAACATCAAGAGTAACAAAAGTTGAAGCCCAGCCTTGCGTTCGAGCTTCTTCTATATCATGCATTACGCAAGAAACGAGGTCAGTTGCTGACCGCTTTGGTAGCGCACCAAATTGTTGTTGACCAAGAATGTCTGAAATGACAGCGAGATGTGACATTCTTTTTGCTATTAATCTTTCTAGTCCCTTTCCAAGACACGAAAGTAAGGCGATAGGTCTCCATCCTTTTATATTTGTAGGGTCCCGTCCTGGCTTTGGAATGAATATCACTTCTGCTAGCTTGAAGCAGTTGGGATGATATCCAAGTTGAAGGCATGCGCGGAATAAATGAGTTATACATGGTCCAACTGACTTCCAGCATGTAGCTAACAGTTCCACAGAAATTCCGTCGGCACCAGGACAAGTATTCCCACTTCCGATTGTACAGTTCCGTACTTCTAGTTCGTCCAGTTCTTCTTTCCATGAAATTCGAGCATCTCCTGGCAAAAGACAAGGGGGAAGATCATCGGAGGCCTGATATCTTGCTAGCAAAAAGTCGCGTAAGATACAAGCCCGCTCCTCATGATTTAAAACAAGCTGCCCATTGTGCAAGAGAGGTGGGGGAACAAGTGATTGTCGATCAGTAGCCCAATGCATTAAACGGAAAGTATCTGATGAAGATGCCATGCGATCAATTTTATTTCTCCAGTATTCTCCCTTTGCACTTGCCACTACACTTCTATACTTTTTAGCTTCTGTGCAGCGTTCTGGATTTGTAAGTTTAGAACGATATCGAAGATGTGCTGCTTTACATTCCGGAGTCCACCAACTAGCGGATTTTCCATTTCCTCGATTTGGACGTTTACCAACAGCCAGAATTGCATCTTTTAAGACCTCACAAATATCCTCTGCAAATTTTTCTACTTCGTTTGTGGACTCCAATGAAATGCACAGCGGGATCCATTGTGAGACAATATGCACGAATTGTGGAAACTTTTCTTTCGGTACCTGAACAGGGCCTTTATACGTGTTAAATTTCTGCATTTGACTAGGCATCAGTCCACAGATTGGAAGATGGTCACTTGTTAAACACTCTTCTTGATCGACCCAGGCACAACAACCACTAACATTCGACCAGGCCAAGTCTAAAGTATTCCTTGCGCGGTGTGCTGGTTCGCCAATTATAAGGCAAGACAAATTATTTTCTTCAGCCCATATTTCAAATTCTTCCCCTTGTCTGTAAGAGATGACTGCCCCCAGTTGCCAAGCCCAGTGGACTGAATTAAAATCACCAATTGCTACTGAGCGCGGAGGTGGAGACCAGTTTAGTAGAGGTTGTACGGCTGAAGGGTTGTTAGGCTCTTTGTAAACATTAAGAAAGGTTATATCGTTAATCTTAACCCAACAGTAATCACCCATAAGGAAGGGAGATGGGAAGATTTGAGATGCTGATATTTCTCTGGCATTTTTTCGGGTGTAGGTGACAGCTCGAGGTCGCACGCCGTTTCCACGTAATGGAAGGTGTCGATCAAAAAAAGGGTGAGATTTAGTACGTCCTGTCCACCAAGGTTCTTCTATGAGCAAGACATCAATTTGTAGCTCACAAGCGCGAGCCAGTGCAATGTCATGCGTAGTACTTCCTCTACCTACATTGATGGACATAAATCGAAGATAATGTAGGGGAGAGGAGGAGGCCCGTGGGGTGCTCTTCATAATCGCATTTCTTCACCAGTTTGAGTGTTAACTGGTGTTTCATTTAAATTATCCACGCTAATAATAGTTTCCTGACTGCTGAATGGAGTTATACTTGCTTCATCTGGATTTTCAGCAATTTTTGCCATAGCCTCAGTAGCATTAGCTCGTACCACTGCTTGATACTCGCGATCACCAGCTCGTCAGTAGGCTTTTAGTTGTTCCTTTGTTGGTTTTCCGAATCGAGTTGGTCGGGCCAGACATCTATGACTATCTGAGCGGTGAGGACCGCCGCAATTCCTACACTTTGTTAGCGCCAAATACACGTCTTGAGAGAGCATAGTAGAGCCGCAATTCCCGCAAGATGGCGCACGCGAGCAGTTTCTAGTACTAAGATGTCCGTTGCACCGTTTACAAAATTCAATTGGTTGTTTCTTTTTAAAGATTTTTCTGATCCCAGATTCATCAAAAACTCTAAATCCAGTACGAGGAGCTTCTGAAAATAGAGCCAGCCAGGTCCTATGAGGAGCTTCTGGATTTATAGTACCGTATAGTTTTACTAGAGCTGGTCGCTTAGATGATACTCGCTCTATCTCATCAATGAGCATTGATTTAGATACTTCAACCTGGCCATCTGTTGTCACAATTGTTTTTGGAACTGTGGGTACAAGGATTGGAACCAAGTTAGAGGCAGGCTCTAGTGACGCACCGGACATAAAAAGGCCCCCAGCAGCAGAAAGAAGCTCTTTTCTGTATTTCATGTTGCATGTAGTTAGTGCAAAGCATGAGCGTACTGGCTTAATAAGGCCTATGGAGGCTGGAGAGATTGATAAACGTTTAACTATTACCTCTCGAAGGCCCGCAGGTGAAAGTTTACGCCATTCATGATCAAGGGGAAGGCGAACAAAAAGTCTGTTGTCAGATTTATTTTCGATTTCTGCTTTTTTCTTTTTATCCTTGTTGTGTGTCATAGGACGGCTAGGTAGATGAGCTACGAAGTCGGAACTAATTTCAGTTTGAGGATTCACAATCGGTGTTAAAGTCCGCGATTTTTTGTAACCATTACGAGTGACTGTCGCCCAGGACTTCTCTTGTTGCTTTTGAGGAATAGTTGATTCTATGAAATCGGCCTGCACATTATGCGAGTTCGAACAAGTAAGATGTCTAGGAATAGCGATCAAAGGCTTATTCTGCTTTGTAGCTGTTGTTTTGTTTGAGTTCTGCATTTTTTTTGTTTTTGATGAAATTGGTATTTTTGGTGGCTTGGGGCCATTCTTTGCAGCAGCTAGGCAGGCAATTGCTTCCCGAAGATACTTTCTGATGAGCTCAACTTCTTCTCTTTCAATATCTTGCTTGTAGATTGATAGAGTGCTGTCAATATTGCTGTATATACTTGCGCAGATTGAAAGACGAATGTGCCAAGCACGCTCTTGACGTTGTCTTGCCGCTATTATTTCAGTCAACTCCTTTGGGAGATAAGCATTATTTATGTTCAAGTTGTTAATTTGACTAGATTGGCCTAGTCTACCATCATGCTGATTTGAAGCACGTTTCGAGGGAGGAACAGCCGTAATGATAGGCCTTTGAGGTGCTATTGGGTCAGGTGGTGCGATTAGGGGAGGGGAGTGGGAAAAAAGGGCAGAATGGGGAATTTGGGGAATTTGGGGTAGTTGAGAGCTCATTTCCGATAAATGAGCGGCAGTGCTTAACAATGCTGTTGAGGGTCGGATGGTAGTGTGGTATGCCATCCGGGCCCTTCTCCTAAGTAGAGTCTGGGTAGCCTGGGCACCTACCCCACTTGAGACGGGAGATGGTTGGTTCGAATCCAACAGACCTAACCACATTTCGCGCGGTGGATATTTACAGGATGGTGGAGGCATGTCAGGATAATCCAGGGTTTGTAATTTCCTTGGATGGATGTTAACGGTTGAGGGTTGACCAATGGCGAAGAAAAAGTGATTGTACTTCATAGTGGCATTTACAAATGGAATCTGAGGCATGAGTGTATCTAATGAAAAAGTTGAATCATCTAAAATGTAAATAAACACTGTCACTGTGTCATAGCCTAGAGACTGCATACACGTTAATTGATTTAAAAAAAAAAAAAAATGCTGTTGCGTGTGATGTATGTGATGTTTTTTTGGTGGGCTTGTGTTAGGGTGTCTACCTCAAAATTTGCTGACTAATACACTTTGAGCATACACCATGAGGTACCCCCACTTAGACCCACCTACAATTTCTACCGTGACCATAGGGTAAGTGTAAAGCTACTCCAGCACAGAGTAAAGTGGATGACATAATGGAATGGGCTCAAGCGAATGCAGTTTCTTTTGACGCTAGCAAGACAGAAGGTATTCCCACACCCTAGTCGCCAATGTGAGGAAAAAATGGGTGACAAAATTAACGACTCGATAATTAAACTTGCTGAACATATCCACTGGCTTGTTGTTCATTTGGATAGTAGATTAACGTTTAAATATCATGTCACGACCTGGTATGGTAAAGCACTCAAAGCAGCCCAATACATGGGACGTCTTAATACGGTCAGATGAGGAGCTGCAACAGGGACTCTAGTAAAGGCTTTCGATGCATGTATTGTCCCAGTAGCAACATATGTATCCGAAGTATGGTGGCCAGGGCTTACTCGTATGACGGCAAGAGGAAAGGTGACTCCTACGACTCATATTTGTAAGTTAATAGACAAGGCAGTACACTTAGTCTTAAGAGCCGCTCCCCCAGCATGGAAGACTACGCCAAATATAGTTATCCACCGAGAAGGGGGAATTCCAACTGCGAAAATTCTTCTCGAAGGGATTCGCCTACGATAATGTGCCAGACTAAATTCACTAGATATTCAGCATCCACTTCGTATTCGAGCTGCTACGTGTCTAAATTTAGGCTTTGAGAAATATAAAAAGAGATTCCGGTCGTCAAAGCGACCCGAAATACATATGTCACGGATACAAAGAACGTTCAAGCTTCTGCCTCAAGCCGAGAAAAGGAACATGTTTTTCCCCCGAGCTACACTAGTCATTCGATGACGAAGAAGGAAGGCATAGAAACATATAAGAGATAGGAAAATTCGGTACATCCGTCTGACATTGGTGCCTATTCAGATGGCCCGTCAGAAGGACATAGTAGATCTTCGTAGGCTTTCGCTCTGCAGCGAAATAGGACAACCTTTTATTAAGATAATGGCATAGTTCATGGGGATGAGGTCTTTGACGCACAAATCATAGAGGCAGCCGCAGCTCTTAAGGCCACGCTAGAAGGGAGGAGAAGCAGTGAGAAAATATTCGTTCTACTTGATAACCGAGTAGTGGTTGGGGCATTTCAGACGGGAGAATCCTCATCTGTATCAGAGCTACATGTATGCTCAATGAGGTGGCTTAAAGAGTGGGTGCTAGTGTTAGATGGGTGCCAGGACACTTGGAAATCACAGCTAATGAAGAAGCCGACAACAAGGTCCGTGCTACATCATCGAACCCTCCTCCGATAAATCTTCAACCAGAAAGAATTACTCAGACCTACTTGCGCCGCTTGACGCAGCAACGCCGCCAGGCTCAAGTAGATAAGTGGTGGTCTGTGACTTGTCAACCTAGATATCGAGACTTAGATCTATAGATGCGGCGTCGTAAGCCTCCAGAACTGAGCTTACTACGGAGTCTATTTCACAAGCTTATAGCTGCACGTACAGAACATGGAGACTTCGCCGCATACCATCGTCAGTTTAACCATATAGTTGCAGACGTATACTGCTCCTGTGGACAAGAAACTTCATCTACCCACTTTATTCGCTGCCGAAGGCATGCAAACAAATTACAAAAACTCAGAAGATCTATGACCTTAATTCCTTTCACCAGTCAACTCATTGGACCTTAATATCTGAAAATTTTTACAGAATTTGCAAAGATAACAGGCTGCTTCAGCGACCAATTAGCACATCTGTCCTCTGCTGATAGCGAGGGCCGATTAATCTAGAATGCCCATACTATGGAAGGGAGGGCTGTAGCATCGTATAAGGAATGTTGGCTCTTCTCCGAAAAGGACAAGGCAAAGAAAATAAATTCAGTATAAGTAATTAATATTAGGAGAAATTCCAGAGCGTTTCCCATTTTTCTATTTTTATCACATATACATAGCTTACAATTAAACCCTGTTATTTCCCCAAGTTCTATTAACTTGATTATTAAACATCACATTTTTTTTTCTATCTTCAATTAATATCTCTTTTTCCCCATTGCATTTACAGCTGTTTTCCTCATTTTGTTCAATTTATCAATTTATCAATTAAATTCCAATTCCCTCTTATCCATGATGAGCTACTCTCCTAACCTCGAGGGACTTGCTGAGTGGGATTTTTTATTATTATTACTTGACTCACATGCCTCAGGTGGGCTTTGAAGAGTCTCCACACTTGCTAGTATTGGTATTACTACTTCTAGTATTAGAAAAAGTAATATTGTTTGAATTGTTTGAACTATTTCAATTATTTCCCTTGTTGCTATTATTACCGGTGTTGTTGTCATTGCCATTATTACCGGTATTACCGGTATTACCGTTGTTGGCGTTGTTACCGTTGTTGGCTTTGTTACCGTTGTTACCGTTGTTACCATTGTTACCGTTGTTATTGTTATCGTTGTTATTGTTATCATTGTTGTTGTTATCATTATTGGCGTTGTTACCGTTGTTACCGTTGTTGTTGTTATCATTATTGGCGTTGTTACCGTTGTTACCGTTGTTGTTGTTATCATTATTATTGGTACCGTTGTTGTTATTGCCACTGCCATTGCCATTGTCATCTTTACCACTCTTGGCGCTATTATTGGTGCTTGTGCCAGAATCAACAGCTCCAGTTCCTCGGTCAGTTGATCCGCCGCCGGTTCCAGCCTGACCAACTGTCTTCTGAAAATTTGGCGCCGACTTGTCTAGGCCCATCGCATCAAGTGCGGCGTTTGATAGATTAGTGATGCTGGGAAGTATGTTGGGGTTTCTGTGGTGCAAGTCAACTATGAACGTTTGAAAGTATAGCATTTCATCGCACGGGATACGTATGGCGATATCTCATCTTGCCTGTTATGCGTGCAATATGAAAAGTTCACGACGTACCTTACATCCTCCATCATCTTCACGTTCTTGGCCACTGAATCTGGTGATGGGTCTTCGCTTATAGCCTTAAGCCCATCCAGTACGGTGGGTGTAAACTGCTGGATTTTGCGGTTAGGCGTTGCGCCAGCACTGCCAGCAGCGGCAAAGAGAACCGCTCGTTGATCGTCTTCGTTGGTCTCTGCTTTGAAGGCTCTCAAAGCTGTGGCTTTGATGGCATCCTGGTCGGTCATTGTCATCATGACGTTTAATGCATTGGAGACAATGCCAGCATTCTGAGCAAAGTTGTTCGCGGCGATTGCAACACTGTCCTGTGAAGGACTCTTGGCGTCCAACTTTCCAGGGTTGTCAAACAGTTGGGTTGCTTTGGTAGATTGAGAGGATTTAGAGGATTGAGAGGATTTAGAGGATTGAGAGGATTGAGAGGATTGAGAGGATTGAGAGGATTGAGAGGATTGAGAGGATTGAGAGGATTGAGACGACTTTGCAGCCTGGGAAGATTGAGTAGCATCTTTGGCCCTAGCTTGGAGCGAAATGGGGTTTGCTATAGCGACCTGGGCGCATGCAAGAAGAGAAAGAATTTGAATGTAACGCATTATGAATAGTAGTAAAGTAGTAAAGTAGTATAGTAGTATATTAAAGATCTTCAACCTGGAAGAAAGGGTTTGATAGAATTGGGAATTTTATGAAATGAAAGAAGGATGTCGACTTAGACAGTACAGAATTAAAGACTGAAGGAGAGATTGGAGAGATTGGAGAGCTGCTTAATGAATAAAATTAGAAGACAAGGCCATTGATATATATATATATATACACTGCTTCGTCTCGTATCCTCTCACATCTTCTCACATCGCGTTCGATAGCTTCCAGGTACGAGAATTGGGGTAAGAGTAACGAGGACTGCGCTCTAAAAAATAATGCCAAACATCTGCCGGCCTCTGCCGGTCTCCGGCGTGTTTCACCCTCACTCCATCTAATAAAACGGGCAAACAAACAAACAATCTGATGATCACGTGGGTCCACAAACAATCCAACCACAAAACAATACACGATTAACACGATTAACACGTAATCTACACCTCTTTAACAACCACACAAGTATTTTTTTGAAAAAAGAAAAACTATACATCAAGCACAGAGGTTCCTTGGTATTTTATCGTGCTTATCGTGCGTGTCGTGTTTATCGTGTTATGGTGTTTACAGTAATTCGGACAATTTGCACAACGACTACTCATGAACTCTAGACGGAGTCCTGTGGAGCCTCAGTATCTTAGCACCCCCGGGGCCGCCAAAAAGCATGGATATAATGAAGTTACAAACTTTGACAGACAACCAATAAAACACGAATTCAAGAACGACCGTTCTGGACATGGATATCAACAAGCTTGTCCATTAGCAGGAGGAAACTAAAGCTCATCTCAGAGCAATGAATCAAGATGCACCTGCAGCCCTTGGAGATTTAGTTGCCCATGAAGATAAAATGAACGACGGTGACGGGCCACCACTCATTCCCTTGTCACCGGCCATCGAGATGCTGAAGAAGCTTGAACCCTGTTTACTCCAGACAGGCCAAAGACTCCTTCCCTGCATTGTTGAAACATGTCAACCGAATCAGATCGATGTTGTGTTTGGTATTTGTTTATCTTTATCATGTAAAATCTAATTTACGCGGTCATATCTAAATATTTTCATTTAGCCATTAACGATCAACTCGGATCAGACTTATGGAACTTAAAGTTCGACCGTCGAGCCAGAAAGCCTACGACTGATAACGGGGAAGGGGCCCTTCACAGTTCCGGACTCACATTTATCTCGGAATTCATATAGAGGTCAATATAATGCACCAGAAAATTTTCCAGGTGCGTGTACCAAGAATAATCTTCTATTCTTATCGTAATCAAATGTCAATAGTCTGGATCGCCGATCTCGAGCATCGTATTATAGTAAATATTAATATATCCAGTGGCTATTAAAATGCTTCTGTGAATTATTTGTAGAATTTGACTTGAATAAAACCACTCTAGACGCTCTAAATATAACTGGACCTATTCTGCCCAACCTTAGGCCATTATCTTTAATAAAAGATGTTGAAGATCTAGTGCACTTTCAAGAAGTACAGTCAGCACTTGCTCAAGGGGGAACTTATTATCATCTCTGGCCGCAACGTGTTTGTCACTTGTTCAAAGGAGAGTTACAACTTGTAAACTCCTTTTTTCAAACGCGTCTCCTAACTTGGACAATGGCAATTGAGGCCATCTCACATATATTATCATTATCTAATAATTTACGAATTCCAGTTTATGCGTTTATTGCTTTCGTTCCAGCCCATTACATAATGAGTTAACGGCAGAAATTTTTAGAAGATTTGAGTAGACGTTTCATAGAATGCCAATAAGAGAAAGAGGCGATGTGGAGGTTGTATACGCGATTGAGTAAACCTTGCAAACTCACGTAGGAATTGTATGGAGCATATAAATTCAACAAGGCGATGCTTTCGCTTTGCGCAACGCACATCTTATCGCATGGACTATTGCTCAAAAGCGATAAAATTGTATGGCACAGCTACCTTTTAGACCAATGGTTCGACAATTCTTACCTACCTTTAAAGACCCATTGCGTGATATAATGAAATCGTCATCAACACTGCAAACTCCTATTTTTGATAATCCCATGAATTCAGTTAAAGCTGTAAATGCCCAAACTGTCTGCTACAGTTGCGGCAAGCTGGGCCGTCTCAGCTCAGACTGTAAAAATAGTCGAAGAAAAGATACACATTATCAATACTCAACAGAAAAATAGATACATGGGATATGTAAAGCTTATATAAATCAAAAAAAATAAACCAAACACCTAAATCTCTTCTTCAAATGCCCCTTACAATAAAATTCAACGAAAACAAATACGTTGACCTCCTCCCTCTACTTTTCGTCGATCAAACCCTTCTGGATCTTTCTACGCAAATCAAGCGGCTCGATTCAAGGTTGAAAATTTTGAGCTATGGGATTCAAACGATTTTCAAGGCATAGATCTCAGTTCAAAAACTTATAATATGATAATGAAGATATTGAATATATCGACATTAATGGTAATGATATTTCCGAATTGGGAGTCGGCAGCGGCGCTTTCAACACCGACGTCGTGTGCCTGAAAGATACAAAACCAACAATTAGGAAAGATAAATCTATTATTTCTTGTAATTCTAAAGAGGATGCAAAAAACCGTCGTCAGTTTTTTCAATGCTTTATGAATGAAATTAAAAGTTTCGCGCTTTTTGATAGCGGCACTGCTAGCTGTTATATTATTTTTTTCAATGGCTTTCTTCATTCCCTCACATTGTTTAACTTCGTCTAACTCACCAGTACAAGTTCAGGGAGAGGGAAAAATTAAAGGGCCTGTTGACAGCTATGACTGTACCGTATCAATTGATTTCGGATATAACTCCAAAATAAAATTACTTTGTGGAGTGATGCTAGATGGAACAATCCCAGGTCGTTGTTTTCGTTGTGAGAGGATTGGATGTGCAAGTCAACGTTGCCCACTTTTGCCTGCCCGAACCCCACATAAGAAGGCTCCAAAAGTAAATTCCATAGTTCTAGAAGAAATTGATCCATCTTTTTATGAAGAAGAGGGAGTGTAAACCTTGCCAAAAAAGGAATATTTGACGGAAAACTAGATGCTCCCAGCCAAAGTCGCGTCTGGGAGCTATAAGGTAGCAGAAGTAGAGAAGATAGCATGAATACGAACCCACTTTTAGTAAATGCATTAATTAATGATATCACAATGATTCAAGCATTACTTGATAATGGATGTCTTTGTTCCGGCATCATTGATGATGCACTTTCCTCTCGACTAAACCTACCGCGCTACAAAATTTCACCAAAAAAATTAGAAACAGCTGAAAATTCGACCGAAAATAAACTGATCGTAGATTCAATAACGCATATTTCACTAGATCTAGATGAATGTCATATGCCAAAATTATGGCTTTACATCGTTCCTTCAAGTACGCATAAGTTGATATTGGGTAAGAAATGGTTGGAAGATCTGGATGCTGTCATCTATTCTATAGATCAAAAATTAGAACTAAGGAAACATAATAAAATCATATTCAGTGCCCAAATATGGAGAAAAGGCCTGAGGAATGTAGCACGGCCAAGATATACTTCGGCAGAATACTTAGCTACGATGGCAAAGACCACTCCAATAGGCAAGGTGACCCTTGAAGATATTAGCAAGGCCCTTCGTGGAAAACCTAGCCTTTCAGTTGAAAAGGCTCAAGATCGGCTGCCAGAACAAATATGAAGTTTCGCCCATCTTTTTGTAGATAACGAAGGGGCAAACGATATACCTTCATCTAAACGGCATTTTGACCATGCGATTACTTTACGTCAAGAAAATGGAAAATCGATGTCGCCACCATGGAGACCCTTATAAAATATGTCCCTAGAAGAGCTATTGGTATTGAGGAAAACATTAACCGACCTCTTAGAAAAGGGATGGATTCGTCCAAGCAGTTCTCTGGCAGCAGCCCCAGTACTATTCGCGAAGAAGCCAAACCGAGGATTACGGTTTTGTGTAGATTATCGAGGCCTTAATGCAATTACCATGCCTGATCGATACCCACTACCACTCTTTAAGGAAACTTTACGTCAGTTGTCAAAAGCAAAATGGTTTACTAAACTTGATGTAAAGTCAGCCTTTCATCGTGTACGAATAAGGGAGGGTGACGAATGGATGACGGCATTTCAATGTCGACTAAGACTTTTTGAATAGTTAGTAACACCCGTCAGTTTGGTTAATGACCCAGCCACATTCCAGAGGTACGTAAACGAGCAGTTGTGGGAGCATCTTGATGTTGATGCCACAGCTTATATGTATGATGTTCTTGTATACACAGGCGGAAATAAAGAGCATCACTGGAATACTGTTCGTAACATATTGAGTAAACTTGAAAAAGCAGGACTTTATCTCGATACTGATAAATGTGATTTTATGTGTCAAAAAGTAAAATACCTAGGTTTTAAAATAGAAGCAGGCGTAGGAATCAGTACAGATCAAGAGAAATTAAAAGCTATTTTGGAATGGAAGGCACCAAATAATGTTAAAGGCGTACGCTCTTTTCTGGGGTTTGCAAACTTTTATCGTTGTTTTATAGACAGATTTTTATGATATAACTGCTCCATTGACCAATCTAAAAAAGAAGAGCATGTTATGGCATTGGGGTGAAGAGGAAAATTCAGCTTTTGGAAAACTCAAAAGAATTTTCGCCTCTTCACCGGTACTAGCTCAATGGAATGCGTTGGCGTCGGGAGCGTAAGAAGCGTAAAAATACAAAAATTTCAGAATAATACATCTACTCAAAACGAAATATCTTCTCGATGACGGAGAGAGAGGGGTCTTGTGACGGCTTGCAAGCCTGTGTTGATGTAACAGATCAAAATAAAGAAGCAATGAGCTTTCGAATAAGTGATGGTAATTTATAATCTAACTATGGTCTACAAATCGACTTCCTTCTCATGCTTTTATATTTCTATCAGGTCCTTTCTAGAAAGTTCCATCGATATCTCTACAACTACGGGCTTTATAGAATCGTTCTACGAAGTCTTTTCTAGAGAGTTCTATTGACTACTGAGCCCTTACTATTGCCTAGGCTAGATAGGATAGGCTACAGGGATCTTCCGGCTTACTAGCCGTTACATGCCCTCCAACATTTCCTACTAGGGTTAAAATGCTATATGATATATATTTTATTTATTCATGGCTCTAATACGTTTAGATCGTCGTATAGAAATCGTATGAGGTTCGGCCCGGCCAACAAATACGCCTGAGGTGTTGTTTGTAGGTCCATCACTAGTTTCAATGGGCCCATACTTATTTTCGAATTAATCCAGTACTGATGTTTCTTGTAAATACTCAATTGGCTCCCAGGATGGATCAGCCCATCCTGTCCATTTTACTAAAGCTTGCCTAAATTTTCCTCGACCACGGCATACAGTTCTTGCTCGTAAAATAGATTCTATTTCATATTCAGGGTCATCCAGATCATCTATTAAAGGTGGGTATTGGGCATCATCTCGTTGCTGATTGGGAAACGGANCTATTTCATATTCGGGGTCATCTAGATCATCTATTAAAGGTGGGTATTGGGCATCATCCCGTTGCTGATTGGGAAACGGGTCAGTACCTGCACGCTTGACTAATTCAACATGAAAACGTTTGTGTATATTTCCTGGAACATTTAACTCAACTGTCAATGGATCCGGGACAGCCGTAACTGTATATTTAGCGTGCTGCCAAGCTAATTTTTTTGAGAGTTGTGGAGTCCTTATATTTCTCAAGTCAAGCCACACTTTATCTCCAACGTTAAATCGTTCAGGCTGCCTCCGATTTTTATTTGCATTTGACTCATATCTTTATTGAGCAGAAGCTATTGCAGCTTGTGCAAAGTCTTGAGCATCTTTGAGTCTTTGAACATATCGCTCCGCGGAAATTGCTCCTGGATGCCTTGAAGTTTCTTTGACAGTTGGCTTCATTAATGGGTCTATTTCGTAGCCATGTCTAAGAAAAAACGGACTAATTCCTCCGATCGCGGAATTAGGTCTCCCATTTAACGCCAATTGAGCCAACGGAAGGAGTTCCATCCAATTGTCTTGAGCATAACATGTGAATACGCGTAAGTACTTGTATATCTCTTGATTTGCTCGTTCGCTCGCGTTTGATTGGGGATGATATGATGTCGTTAATCGTTGCGTTATCCCTGTAATTTCACAGAACTTTTTCCAAAAATGGCTAGTCCAATCACTTCCTCTGTCACTTGTAAGGTATCGTGGGAATCCGAAGTACCTGTAATAACGATCAATAAATAATCTAGCACAGCTCTCAGAAGTCATTGAATTAGTGCCAAAAATGAAAATATCTTTTGATAGTCGATCTGTAATAACCATTATATTAGAACAGCCCTCGGAAGGGGGTAAGTCTGTAGTAAAATCAATAGTTAAATCGCTGCCAATACGATCTGGAATGGAGAGCGAGCGTAAAAACCCAGCTTTTACCTCGCGCCAAACAGATGTTCGTCCACACACATCACAATTCCTAATGAATCTTCGAACGGAATCCCTCATTTTTGTAACTATTAGTAAACCGAAGGTGACCTGCAGCTCATGCTGGCTAGCATAAGCGAATTGCTAAATTGAGCTTCTAAAAATAACCTGAAAATTGACGTGTGATCTAGCAATGTCTATTTCTGAATCAACGCATAAAATATGCTATTTATAGGATACGAGTATTTGCTGACACAGATTCTTATCAAGTCTCAGGACGGGTATCTATGTTGTCATGTTTGATTCTGGAAGATAAAAATAGTTGATTAGAATATATAAGAAGGGCCTTTTGGACTTAGATAGTTTGTTCTCCATAGAAAGAAAATAAACTACCGTCACTTACTAAAATGCTCATTGCTTTTCCTATTTGAACCGTAACAATTTTCGGCCAAAACCAGCGTTGTAAAATTATTCCAGCCATGGTATCTTTTCCTGGATGACCTGTTAAATGGCTATCATGTATTTGCTGCATGATAGCTGTGCGTAGTGGTTCAAAATCTGGTACCAGAATTCGATTTTCTCTTCCTCGAAGGATCCCATTAGCTGCTACAGTACACTCTGCTATATTAAGAGAAAGCTTCAGCGCTAAGTCTGGTGGGAAACTTCTTTCTCCGTTAGACATAGCGTTTCGTGCATGCTGCCAATCTTTATCGGCTGTTATGCCTCTTTTCCACAGCTCTTGTAGTTAATCATCTTCAAATAGCCTAGTACTTGTCGCTGGATCGATGTGCGTTTTCGTCTCATCTTCATCTACTGCCACCTTTGTTGGGTAGGCAGGAACAGGAGGAAGTAGGCGTATAATTCTACCCGCCGTGCGCTCATCGTTGACGCCTTTAATTTTACCTTGATCACGGCGAGATAGTGCATCAGGCCTTTCACAAGCATTTCCAGGTCGCCATTTCAATAAAAAATTAAATCTTTTTATGAAATCACTGTACCTCACCTGTCGTTCGCTCAAGAGGCGCTTCGTTGTAAAATAACTCAAGTTTATTTTTAACTGCTAGGAAAGCTATTCTTCGGGCAAAAGTTCGCTCGAGACCTTTACTTAGGCAAGAAAGAAGTGCGCTTGGGCGGTAGGATTTAGGCAATGTCCGATCTCTTTGTCCGTTCTTGGGAATCATTATAATTTTCGCTTGTTTGAATATTTTAGGATGGATCCTTATATGTACGCATTGACGAAATAGAGAGCAGACCCTATCTTTGATAACAGGCCATCAAGCTCGAAGTATTTTTGCAGGCACTCTGTCCCCACCTGGTGAAGATGATTTGGCAACACACACTGCTTTGAATATTTCATAGTCTGTTATATTAGAGCAGTCCACGATGCGTTTGGGAACTGTAGATACATCCGGAGGGAAATCTTCAGCGTCTAGTTGACGGTCCAGAAGTGTATATTTGAGAAGGGCCGCCTTGTCTTTTCCATTGCATGCTTCTCCATTGGGGCCACGTAGAGGTGGTGATGAGTAGGATGGGGCCGCCCTGTGCCATTTAACAATTTTGTACACAGATTTTTGATCTTTCGCATTATTAACTTTTGAGCGCCAAAAAGACGATCTTGCGATTCTAACTGTTTTCCGAAGAGCCTTCTACTTTTCGTATGCTGGTCCAGTGCGTCGTGCCATTTTATACGTCTTAGCCGCGATCCGGCATTCTTTTGTCCACCAAGGTGTTCCTATTGAACGTGTTTTGAGCTCTGGAGTAGCAGCACAGACTCCAGTGGATAAGTCTCTCACCAGAGATCTAGCATTTTCTTCGGGGTCTGGAGAAGTTATGGCTGATGTTTGGCTTAGGAGTTGTAATAGTAGTTTGGTGTCACATTCATCATATTTGAGCTTTCATTGGAAAAGCGTTTCTCTGGTCTCGTGTCTAGGTAGATACGAGAGTGATGTATCGTGATCTGAAGTAGTATATAGATGGGGGGCTATATCTGTTTCCATTCTTGGTACGTTTGACCACGCTAGATCTAGAACTCCCCCTCTATTGTGAGTTGGAGTACCCCAATTTAGAAGTTGTAAGCCGTGTTTTTGTGTCCATTCTTCTAAATTTTCGCCCAGACTAGGTCGACGATCTACTGATGGGTCCCATGATGCGTGTCTGCAATTGAAATCTCCCATAATTAATATTCTTGAAGGTGGAGATGATTGCAGGATAGTCCTTAGGCCTTGACCTGCATCTTGCGAGCCTGACGGAGCACTGTAAACATTCTAGACGTCTAGCGTCCAGTGATCTGTGAATTGAAGATGAACAGAGAAAAGGTCTCGTGACTGGCCAGCAGTAGTTTAAATTGCGTGAATGTGTGAAGTCTTCCGAACATAGCTTGCTACTCTGGGGCGGACCCCGTTGTCAGGTTTTGGAAGAAATATTCGGAAAGCAGGGTGTGATTTTGTGAGAGGGTGATTCATATCATTATTGAACCAAGGCTCTTGTATAGCGACAAAATCAGCTTTTGAGTCAGAGGCTAGTTTAAGAGCAATGTCATGTGTGGATCCACCACGTCCAACCTCCTCCTCATCAATAATCTCCATGTTTTCCGTTCGTGTCTCTTTGGTTTGAGAAAGGAATCCTGGCTGCGAGAGTGTACCTGTTGGTTGAAGTTTAGCATGTGCTTGAGCCTAGGCAATTCCCCCTGCAGTTTGTACAGCGCGAATTTGCCGCGAATTTAACTTAGTGAATACTCCGTTTACTCTGATTGGTCTCGCAGGACACTCTGAGTGGTCTGCTTTATGAGGTCCTAGGCAATTGATGCATCTTGGAGAGCAGACATGTGTGGTACATGTGGTCGGACAATTTCCAGCGTGTTTTGGGCGAGAGCACTGAGCGCAGCGAGCCGTTTTGGAGCAATTTCGACTGTGATGAAAGCCGTAGCAGTTCTCACATTGTGTCAGCGGATTTTTAATCGAGAGTTTTTGTACCGTCGTAGAAGTCAAAAAACCTCACTACTCTCGGCCATTGTGGTTTATTAGATGTTCGGAAAGAGAGTACGGCAGTTCCCTCATGTCTTGTTGGGTCAATCGATTTTACCGACCAGTGAGCTCGAATGGGTCAACATCCAGTGATTCGTTCCGTTTCCTCAATTAAAGCATTGTTATCAACTTGAAGGCCATTCCCTAGTATTGATTGTACGTTTTTTGGTTCTGGTTGGACCAAGAATTTAATCCAGGATTCTTATCTTTCGCCCTCTGTAGCAGATAGAGCTACTTTTAACTGATCCCTAGCTTGAAGAATTTTGTGTACTTTCGATTCATCTCCAGCGACAAGTGCAATACCAGAGCCGGTTGCATATGCATCTCTTACGCAGAGTGAATCACATATGGTTTCGTTAACTTTTTTCATTAATACAAACGTTTTGTGTTCCCGCATTGGATTGTTTTTATCTACCCGTGCGTTCACACACCCTTCGCTAGTCGCTTAGGGTGTGCGGAATCAAAAAGCACTATCGGAATCAAAAAGCACTATCAGATTATCCTTAAACATAACATTATACCTAACAACATATCATCCACGACTCCAAGTAACTTTAATTCTCAAAATCAGCACCCTTAATCTTCCCTAAAATGCCTCAAATTAGAAAGAAGCACTTAGCCATCACTCCAGATGAGAAATCACGTCTAGAAATGGCCGTAAGCTGGATCATAGATCCAGAAGNTAACTTTAATTCTCAAAATCAGCACCCTTAATCTTCCCTAAAATGCCTCAAATTAGAAAGAAGCACTTAGCCATCACTCCAGATGAGAAATCACGTCTAGAAATGGCCGTAAGCTGGATCATAGATCCAGAAGCTTCTGACCCTCACACTGGAAAATCTCCTACTGCTACACAGGCATGCCGTATCTATCACCTAGACGAAGCTCGCTTTCGAAATCTGATTCACAAGAGGGCTCATAGACAACGGAATCAGCCCTCGAGTGAGTTTGGGATGTCATCAAAAAGGGGTGGCAGCAATAGGATCCTTAGCCCTGCTCAAGAGAAAGTGATTTGCGATTATATCACTAAGTTATTGACGAAGGGAGAGCTAGGGGCCACCAGAGAGCTCATTTATAGTGCTGTATGTTCTCTTTTAGCCAAGGAATCACCGCCTAGGGAGCCCCCATCCACTTCTTGGCTCTTAAAATGGTGGAATTCACGAAAAGATACTTTAGGTTTGCATAAGATTAGAACCAAACCTATGGCTCAAG